>PYHX02000494.1:37219578-37419578 GCA_004302925.2 Cochliomyia hominivorax
AGGGCGGTAGGCGGTCTCCTAGCATGACATTCATACGTTAACTTGAAATCGCGGATTTTGAGGCCTCACTGTGAATGTCGTTCAAAGCTGTCATATACGAATTTTGATCCAAAGGATCTTGCATATATCTTTGTATGTTATGTTCGTATATACGAATATCCTTTCTTACATGCCTCGGCGGTAACTCCAATTGTGTAATATTGAAGTTGGGATGGTTTCTCCGATGACACTCTAGAAGGAACTGCTTACTTAGCATTTCATTATGTTCCTTTATTGGAAAGATCTTTGTTCCCTCATGTAGGTGGTGAATTGAGGATATTTGTATACAGCCCGTAATGGTTCTTAAGGCTACATTTTGACAACTTTGGATATTTTTACACTGCGTATCACATAGTGATGGTGTCCACACTGGAGCAGCATAATTCGCCACTGGCCGACAAATCGTTTTATATGTAGCCAATAAGGTTTCTTTATCCATACCCCAAGTGCTGCCGGCTTAAGCCTTGAGGACCTTATTTATTTATGTAGGATTGTCCCTCATTCGCATCTTTCCCAGGTTTTAGAATGGGAATAACTTTACCCATTTTCCGAGCATCGGGTATTAATAGGCTCTGCATTGACAAGATAAAAACCATTGTCAAGTACTCAACTCCCCGCTCGCTAAGGTTCTTTAACATTAGCATCGATATACCGTCGGAGCCAATCGCTTTAGATGGTTTGGCCGCGTTGATGGCCTCTGCAACTTTAAGAGGTGTAAATAATGGTGGTGAGTCCATGACTGGAAGGTTGTGAAGTTTACGAACAACACTTCTTTTCGCCTTATCTCTCTCCGGATGCTCGGAAATGGTTTTATCTGCAAACTTAATCGCAACCCTATCATCCTTTTTGGGATTAGAGAGAGATCGGACAGTCGACCACAATTTATTTACACCAGTATTTAGGTTTTACTTGCTAAGGTGATCTAACCATTTATTCCGCTTGTCCACATTTACCAACCTGCTGATTTCACTGTTCAGCTAAGCAATCCTAGGGTCGCTAGGGTTGGTATTGCGGATATCATCACGCTCATCTGCGAGTCTCGCTGCTCCGGCAGGGAAGTGTGGACGCACTAGGGATATTCTCCCTGATGGCACAAAGCGAGCGACTGCTGCTATTCTTACATTTGAGGGAACATGTAGTTCAAAGCGGCGGTCGGTAAATCCTCTGAAGCCGCGCCAGTCTGTTTTCTTTTGGTTCATGTATGTTCAGAGACGATAAAATCGTTAGGTCGCTCCAAGGAAACGATTATGGGTAGGTGGTCTGATTCCCGAGATACTACAGTTTGCCAGGTTGTACAGTTAATCAGACTAGCAGACGCTAATGTTATATCTGGCAAAATAGCGCAAGTACCCGTAATCCGTGTGGGGGTATCATCATTCAATGTGCAGAAGGTGGATCGTCTATCTGTTCCGCTAACAGCGCACTTATTTGGTCGTCCCCGTGCCTCGAGTGCCAAAGCTGATGGTGCGCGTTAAAATCCCCGAGGACTAATCGGATGTTGCGATCCAATATAGACCTAATATCGGGACGGTAGCCTGTTGGACAGCTGGCTACTGGCGGAATATAGACATTATAGATCTCAAGATCCACATCTCCCGATCTGACTGCAATACCTTAAATTTCAAGGTATTGATCTCTGGATGTCAAATAGAGAGATAAAGCTCTATACTGCACTGTATTATGTATTATGAAGGCGATGCCTCCACCGTTACTCCTGGTGCGGTCTTTTGGGAGAACGTTTTATCCGTTACAACAATGCACACTGGAATTAGTCGTCAGTTTTGTTTCCTGGACCGCAGCGACCACGATGTTGTGCTGTCTCTTGAATCGGGTTATCTCTGTTATTTTACCTTGGAGACCATAACAGTTAAACTGTAATATTGATATCACCAAAGGTGTTCTGACTGCAATCACCGGTGTGAGCGGCGACTGATAATGTTTGCTGCTGATGGATTTGTGGTGATTGTGTTGGTGAGGATGGTGGAGTTGCGTAAAAAGATGATGCAGACGCATCACTATGCTTCTGTTGGCAGCATGGTGCAAAAAGAACAAGTCCTGAGGTGACACCATCCCAAACAAAAGTGCAAGCGGTTCTGGCACACTGAGCAGAACCATGGTCCGGGATTTTTTCAATTCCGGCGCGGACCAGAAATATGCGGAGCAGTACTGCCGCAATTTGTTGCTCCGATGACAAGAATGTACTTCTCTCTTCCGTTGCTGAGATGACAGCCCTTGGCCGAATTTCGGGTCATTCCGGTACGAGGAACCGGCTGTAGCGGGAATGCTGAATGGACATCATACAATCCGGCGGATATAAAAGGTTTTAGGTTTTCTCCAACGTGTTTTGTGTTTTTTCTTATATAATGAGGCATTTACAATTACTTGATCAAAGCATCTCATTGTGATCCCTAATGGTCTATAGTGATTTCTAAAAGTGCAAATTACAAGATTTGAAGAAAGGTATTTATGAAAGAATTTTGGAATAGAAAATTTTAGAAGAGAATATAGGAAGAAAAAACTATTTATTTTTTCAAATTAACCGAAATGCGTATTTAATGTCTTCAAAGATCTCCGCTTGAAGATGCTAAACTCTCTTTGTAGACTATACATCATCATCACATCACAATCTATGACATCGGCTTTTACCATTTCGATTCATCAGTAAAGATTGTCCCGCTTGCAATTTACATTTCAATGTCTACAAAATACAGTTTAAATAGGCTCTGGGAATCATATAGTCCGCCACATTGCGACCAACATGCTCCTGGTAGTTCATCTCTTGACAACACAATCATAGATAGGTATTAAAGTCTAATTCTTCTTGCACATTTTGTATCTTCGTACACTTTTGAAAATTCAGCCTCTACGATAGTCTGGAGTAAAGAATGATAGACCATTTCAGCACGGGTGGCTGAAACCGACCACCTTGTACATCAAAGTGAATAAGATTAACTTATGGTCCGATTACATATGGCAACCGAACTTCAGTTGCGTTTTCAGTTTCCAAAATTATATTATAGATTTAAATTGGCAACTAAAGTTGTAAATTTCAGTTGCCAAATAGTAAATTTTTTATACGCTTGATTTCAATGTTTCCAATTATAAGGTACAAAATTATTAAAGTTACAACAAAAAAAGGATTTTAACGTACTTTAAAAAAAGGGAGTTAATTCACATGTCCGGGCTTTGGTGATAGATATTAAAATCAGTTTGTTTTTCCGTAGAAAATAGTTTTCAATTTTAGTTATTTTTCCTAATTCATGAGAATAAATTGTGTGTTCTATTAACTGCACTAATACCTTAAGTACAACTGACATCGCAAACTGAGCCATTCTCAAATTGAAACCATAACTATGAAATTTTTGAAAGCTTTCATCGGAAAAAAACTGAAAAAACTCGGACATACTTTTAGCAACATTGGTATTGCTATTGAAGGATAAACTCTTTTATCTTCTTTGTAAATACAATACTGTGCATTCGGAAGGCAAAAATTATATTTTTTATTAAAATTATTATATTTATTATTTTTAAAATTCACACACAGTACATGTTTATTTATTTACTTTTTGTTTGTATTTTTCGTTTTCCGAACTTTATTTGTTGTCAGCAGGCAACGCAACTAAAGTTCGGTTGTCATACGTAATAGTTCTTCTAATGCAAATTGGCAAGTGCTACCGACCTTGGGAAAGAAAATCACCGTTACCTCTATCCACCAAATCAGTAAATAACATCTACGGTTACATACTGCAAATGTATAACAATGGTGAATTAGAAACTCGTGCGAAAGATTCTGTAAAATAGCCCAAAAGCATCCTCTGGAGTTGACGAATTGTAAGGTTCAAACGTATTTACTGCCCAAGTCAATTTGTCACTCTTTCTATCTCTGCGCATTTCAGTCACAGCTCATCACTAGATCTAAATGTTGACCTGCGTACTCCTCCAATTCCTGCACATGCCCGCTCAGAGAATCTGTAGTTTTTACGGAAAGATAAACTGAAGCCATTACTACTTTTCCACACGTTATAGTTTTTCTTCCATTACTAAAAGAAGAAGAATAAATTACATTTGCCATACGATGCACGTTCTTAACTTGTTCCGACGAGTTAAATTCTTACAAATAGTAGTAAATTCTTATAAATGTTTATGTCTGAAACAATTGTCTTGATTTTAAGCTTATCTATATTTTCTTAATTAATACCATCACAGGGCATTTTTTAACAATATAATTAAATCTTTCAAATCTTTTGAAAACTCTTTACCACGTGGCGCCATTATGTAGAATTCCCTATAATTTTTCATAAGAATTATGTTTTTCTTTTTGTAACTTCTAAGTTTTAATTAAAATACAATAAAATAAAAATACTAGTAATTTTGATTAATTTTACCGAAAACTTTCAAAATTTAATGGTACTTACTTATGTGACAAAAATTTCGGAAAGTTATCGAGAGTTTAAAGAATTCGGAGTTCATCAACAATTCATATAATATATAGGAAAATATAATAGAAATAAAACAAAATTATTCATCAACATAACACTTGGAATGAATTTTTGCCGGAAGTAACGTTGGCTGTTAATTCAAGCGTTTTAGAGTTAACAGGATATTTTCCAGCTTATCTTACCCCAAGTCGAGAACCACATCTTCCAAAAGCTTTATATGATGGGGTAACAGTAGGTGCAGGTGCGCGAAAAGAAGATGCATGTATATATATATATATATATATATATATATATATATATATATATATATATATATATATATATATATATATATATATATATATATATATATATATATATATATATATATATATATATATATATATATATATATATATATATATATATATCTCATTAGGCATGAAGAAAAAAAAATATATATAAAAAAAAATAACATGTCTGGTACAGTAAAACACAGTGAAGGATCTTTGATGATCTGGGAATGTATGTCTGCATATGGAGTAGGAAATTTGATATTTATTAATGAAAGCCTTAAAAGTCTTCTTCGGAAAGAATGGGACAAAATTGACAAATATGTAACCTAAAACTTTGTGAAATCGATGTCGTCGAGATTGTGTGCAGTAATAAAAGCAAAGGGTTACTTAACTAAATACTAATAACTTAATAGAAATATTTAGTAAAATGACCAAAAATTAATTATATTAAAAATTATTTAATTTAATGTATTAATAACAACATTATCAACAAGTTTAAGTATTGCATTTCGGTTTCAGGATCTGCTTTCTTTAGGACATAAAATATACGTTTTTTCTCCTTTTATAATTTTACATTTGAGATCATTATTTGTATTTGCAAATATTAAATGATGACTTTCATACATATATATTACATATATTTTTATGTTCGAAATCTTATTTGGTTGTGTATTTCTTGAGTAAGATCAATTAATAAATAACCATGAACTTGTTGTGTACAGTAGTTATATATATACATCCATCACATTGAAATTGCAATTTATCTCTTGGATTTTTATGAAAAATATTTTGTGTAACTATGATGTGATCCCTTAGTAAAAAGTTCACATACTTTCTTATTTTATGATTAAAACATTAAATTATCCAATATTATTAAAGTTGACTTATTGTCAGCAGCATTAAAATTATCTGGAATACCTTCTATAAACTGTACATTTTTAATATTTGGAAAAGAATTTTATTTCCCAGAAGCAGAGAGACCACAAATCATCATAGTGAAAGGATATATAAACTGATGAAACATGTTTAGACTTTAGTATACGATATTTAAATGAAGTGAAGCTTTAAAATTTTATTAATATAAATATAAGTAGAATAATTTTTGTTAATGAACTTTATCGTCAACGAGGAAAAACTTTCAGCTCCGTAGATTTATTTAAAAGGGTATTTTAGATACATGACAGATCGACTTAATGGAACTGATACCGTATACGGAATTAAATAAAGGTTTTAAATATATTCATACAGTAATTTATATATATTTTTAAATATGCATTTGCATTACCTTTCAAAACTACAACTGGTATAGAAATATCAAAAGCATTAAAACACATTATATAATCAAACAAAGAAAAATCTCCCAAAAACATTCACTCTGAAATAGGAAAAGAATTTTATAATATTTACTGTAAAGCTCTTATGAAAGAATATAAAATTAATCACAACCACACTTTTTCAATTATGAAAACTTCAATAGTTTAAATTTGAACAGAACTTTAAAAAACAAAATGTGGTAACAATTTAGTATGCAAGGAATTTATATGGATAGATAAATTATTGAAAGAATACAATTTTTCATATCATCGCTCTATAAAAACTGGAAAAAATTCGGTTAATAAGAAAAATGAAAGAAGTTACTTTATAGTACCTTGATGTTTATGACTAAGTACGCATTGATAAATATAAAAATCAATTTGACAAAGGATATACACCTAATTGGTCTAAAAAGGTTTTTAAGATAAACAAAATTAATGTAACAATCCCATAACGTATCAATTTGTAGATTTTAATGGATATATAATTAAAGGTGGATTTTACGATGAGGAATTGTTAAAGACAAAGCTTCAAATATATTTTTGGTAGAAAAAAAATTAAAACGAATAGAAGATAAACTACTTGTAAAATGACTTGGTTTTGGTAATGAATATAATGCATGGATTCATAAGAATAACATTAGTAAATAATAATATATGTATAACACACAATATACAATGTTAATCATTGTTAAAGAATGATACATCACAAACAATTTTAACTAAGCAAAATAAAAGTATAAATTAATCTCACAACAAATTGAATCCTCATGCAAGTAAATATGAAATGGAAAATGTTAAAAAAGATTCTGTTTTAACATCAAAAAATTATGTTCTGCAAAATTCTTTTAAAAATTTTTCAGATAATATAACACATTACACATTGACTGAAGCATTATCACCAGATATAAATGAAATTACATTTATTTACACCGATATAAATAAACCACGACATGTAGGTAATAAAAAAATAAATGTTTAAAATTCTTTTCTATATCAACATTGAAAAAGTATATTAATTTTAATAGAATTGAATATTTTTCTATTTAATCTTATAACATTTATAATATATTTATTATGATCCGAAATGATAAAGGGCGAGCAATAAGTTTGGATGAATTATTGCCGGTTCATTGTACTCTACACTTAAAGGAATGCATAAAATAAATGTTCAGTAAAATGATAAATCACTAACAAATAACAAATTATAAAATATTGGTGAAATATATAAAACTCCAAGAATTGTGCAATATATTATAGTCATCTTTCTTCTCACATCTGAAACCATTCTTGAGGACAGGATTAAGTTATTTAAAAAATAAAAAACCACATAATAAATCAAATCGTTGTAGAGGAAAGAACTTCTAAGATATTTTTGGAAATTTAAAATGTCGGAATTTATAGAATTTATAGAATGCATGAAAAGCGATTTCATTTCTAGTAAAATTGAATTTGTATAATTAGAAAATGGTAAAACTGATAGAGATAGTATTTATCTCAGACTAGTGGTTGAATTTAAAGGGAGCGCAGGTGTTGTTAACAACCTATTACATTCGATATTTAGGAATTGTATAGTTCATTTAAATAATTAAAATGTATCACAACCTGACAACAATTATAGAGCTCATATCGAAACGTTACTAAACTACATACAAGACGCCAGTTCAACGCATCTAGAATCAAGTGGTTGATGTTAATAAAGTCAACTCATTAATCGATAATGAAAATTCGGGATTGGATAAAAGAAAAATGCTATTTAAATGGGAAAAATATCGAACTTCATGTAGATGTATTTAATCAACAAAAGTACTTACTTAATAATGTTGATCTTAAAGTTACATATCATTTAGAGAAGCCAGAGTTTTATTTTATAGAAAGTGGTGATAAAACTGAATCTCGTTTAAGAATTCATAAAACTAACTTATATATTAATCATGTTACCATCAATAGTAGTATATTAATGGCACATCATAATGTATTACAAACCAAAAATGCTATTTATCCCTATAAGAGAGTAGAAATAAAGGCATTTACATTACATTCAGGAAACCATTCATTTACTATAGATTTTATACTCCATTATTTTATATCTCCAGTATATGTTTCTAACGAAGCATATACTGGAGATAGGAAAGAAAATCCATTTAACTTTCAACATTTTATCCTACAAAGATTTAATTTGATTGTTAATGGAATACAATTTCCTGCACGCAGAATGTAATTGTAATTACGGTGGTATATTAAGTACCCGTGTATATCAAACTCTCTTCAAAGGTACTGAAATTCTTCATTTCGATAAAGGTAATCAAATTACAATAGAGCTTTTTGATAGTGGTTATTTTTTACTGTCTTTTGATTTAACACCAGATCATAATAATTCCAATTGTGGAAATTTAATTAATCAAGGAACTGTTCAAATAGAAGGACGCGTTGGAAAACTAATTAAGAAAGCAATTACATGTTTAGTTTATTGTGTATTTGATAGCATAATGGAAATTGACAAGTCTCGCACTAATTCAAACGCTATAAACACAATACATATTATAAATACTTTAAATTCAAATAATTATACAAAATTTAAATTTAAAGGAGTTTTTGCAAGTAACAAATAACTTAAAATACCTGTTGTAAAACCTTATTTTTATATAGCCAACACTGATCCATCTTATAAACCTGAAGAGCATTGGGTAGCTTTTTATTTTCCTGAAAATAAACCAGCAGAATTCTTTTGTTCTGCTGGCCAGCATCCAATTGCACCATTTATTTCATACTTAAATGGTTTTAATTAGCTAAATTTGTATGACAACGATATGTTAGCATTAAGTTTATTTAAATACTTTTATGTTTTATATTAAAAACGAAAAAATGAAAAATATATGTAGAGATGTTATTTTGTTTTAAATTCAACTTCTTTGTATGCCTTCAGTGAAATTTCTGGGAGAATATTATAAAAACCCTCATACATTGCGAGTAATAGTGGAATATCTATAGGTGGTAATATTAAAGTTTCTCGTATTAAGTATCAAGTATCATTATTTTTGTAAGCTTTTATCAAGTTAATTTTATGGTAGAAATATACTAAAAACAAATCATACCATAATTTATTTAATTTTAAATTATCAAAATGATGCTGTCAAATTTAATAAATATATAGAAGCATTTTTTAATATATTTTAGATTGAAAACAAGTTAGAGGAGATGTTCGCTGGTATAGATGACGAAAAAATAGATAATATTATATCCGACGGTAAAAATATGCAAAATAAAAACATAATAGATTCCATAGAAGTAAAAACAAATCATAATGTTAAGAGTACGAACAACAATATTAAAATGTATGTGGATGACGGTTTGAAATATGATAAGTTTAAAACGCTTCCGACAAAAGCTGCAAAGAAGTCGAGAAATATAATAACTAGCAATAAAGAAATGGAGTTAAATGCATCATTAACAAGCCAAAAAGAATATGAGATTTCGAATGCGGTGTTATATTTGAAAACAATACATCAAACCCATTCGTCAAATAAAGATTTATTAAATTTTTCAGAAAAAACTAATAATGAAGTCAACGAAAAAAAAGGAAATACTGAATTTAATAAAGGAAATGGTATGACAACACGTTCTCTCAGTCCTATGACTGATAGAAGCGAAAAGAAAAAATCAAAATACGTTCGTAAAAGTAAGGTTAAAAATATTAATTGCGTTGAATATAAGAAAGGTAATACCAAAGTTGTAAAAAGCCGCAATAATAAGAAAATCTGTATAACTGCATCAAATTGTAAATCAAATCAACAAAAGGCTAAACAAAATTTATTGCCTTCTGAAAATGATACCGAAGAAAAGTCAATTCATGTTAAAGATGTTGAAACAAAACATCGATCTCCATTTATTTTAATAAAGAATAACGGTAGCATTGCCGTCATAAACACTGTAACAGCAGATGATTCCAATGAAAAATTGACAAGATCAAAGAAATCGATCAATTACACACAAGAAAGAAAAACAGTAAAAGGATGTCATTCATCTACCTTAAGTAATAGATATGACGCAGATACAGCTGATTCGTCCTGGATATGTGCACTATGTAAAATAGGTCCGCATAAGAAAGGATTAGGGGATTTATTTGGCCCTTATATAATATCAAGTGATTGTGATGAGTATAGATGTATCAAAGAATCATGTGGAACATTACATGTTTTTAACAAATCGGTAAGTATAAAAGTTTATGTAGGATTTAAGTGTATGTCAAGAACTAGAACTTGTATGTATGATGTAAAACGGGGTACTTTATAAAACTATTGTTTAAATTAATGTATAATAAAATAACTATGTGTATTTTCAATATATAACATCATCATTTTTTAAGTTTATTCAGATTCAAAATAATTCTACTTCCAAATTTTAAGTTTACAATTTAAATTCTGTAGGAATGATTAATAATTATTTTTTGAAATTCATTTTATTTAAAATATTTATTTGAACAATTGTATGAGTCACCAGCTGAAATTCAATCGATAAATGGGTTGTTGTAACAGCTGTAAAAATAAGTAAGTTAATTGTTATGATTTAGGTTCTGGTTAAACTCCAGGTCAAGAAATTGTGCCACTGCTTTTGGATAAGTTCATAGATCTTCTGGACTAAGAGTGTTAGGATTGGCTAGGCAGTTAAGCAAAAGGGTTTAGGTTTCTTTATCCATACCCCTGTTAGTGCTTAAGGATCTAATTCCTTCCACGCAATTTTTGCTAAAGAGGTGAATAGGCTATCAAATACATTCTTCGCACCGGAATGACCCGTCGGCCAAGGACTGTCACTGCATTGTGTTGTCATCCCCTTGTCTTTAAATACAGAATGGATAATGAGTAAAGAAATCGGAATTTCGTCATACTATGTTATCGATTCACTTTTTGCCTTTTATTACTTTAAATTGCCTATGAACTAAGATTGAGGATGGTTTTTAGATGTTGTGATTTAAAAGCATTCTGACATTTTTGTTAGATCCGTAAGCAATGAAAAGTAAATTGTTGCCCCTGATCTGAAGTAATATTTCAATTAATTTTATAATCCATCTTTCAATGTTAGTAGTTGTATCGATCAATTATAGTCAAAATATATCGATGTTCTCTATACAGCTAAAAATTCCATAATATCTAATCTAACTTTAGGCGTTATTTAATTATTTTAGATTTTTAAACGTTATTGCATTCCTTAGTAAACATGTTTATTTCTTTGCTTACACATGGCCAAAAATATCGTTATGTTATGAACGTGAAGCTTTGATTCCACTAACTGATTATGTAACTTTTCAAACACTTTTTTAACTGTTAGGTATAAAAGGTCTTAGTAAGGTCTAGGTGAAAGTAATACGCACTCGTACCAAATATTTTTGTTTAGTATTGAAATATTAAAAACTTAAGGTCAAATTTTTATTTTTATTAGAAAGAAGATATAAAAGATTTCTGTCTTTTAATACGTCACTGACCGATCAATCGTTTTATATGTAGCTAATAAGGTTTCTTTGTCCACACAGGAATAGTGAAATCTCTTGAGAAAATCCCGAGATAATAGGGATTCAAAAATCCCGAAAATCAAAGTTTTAAATTTACAATTTTATCTATTAATAATTACGTAAAAAATTTTTTATTTATATCTTTAAGAAAATACTTATTTGCTATCAATTCGTTAATTTTAGAAAAAGCAAAAAATTGTATTTTACACTGTATTTTTAAATAAAAAAATAAAGAAAATAACAATTAGAAAATTCCGGAGGAAGTCCCTATTGATATCAATAGCCCACTCATCAAGTACTGCCGGCTAATGATTTTAGGACTTTATTTCTACTTCGCAATTTTTGCGATTGTAGTGGCAAATCTAACTCCTAATATCTCTGGTTGGTTAATAGTCAGAATTGTACTTCATCGATTACGATGGTATATACTTCTTTTGTCCGTGTTGCTGTTGACTTTTCTGGTGAAAATGTAAAGTTACTTGCTGTAAAAAAATTTGAAAAGTGGTAATTGGATTCACCCCTGTGGAACTCATTTTATTGCTCTACGATACGAGGTTTCGATTTTTAGTTTAAAAGTTCAACTGACGGCCACTGAAATAGTTTAAAATCCATCTATTCATGTTGGCCGGCAACGAGGATTGCAGGTATTATGGAAGAGAACAATGAATGGTTAAAAACCGTTGTACTTTGCTTCCCGCCCGCCAAGGTTCTATATCATCAACTTCGTTAGTGCAATCGCTTAGGTGGTTTAGTCGCATTAATGGCCTCTGCAACTTTCAGTGTTTTGAAGTTTGTTCAAAACGTTTTTTTTGCCTTGTCTCTCATGATGCTATATAAATAGTCGGCAAAAAGATCGCGAGCAATCCTTAGAGTGTGTTTTTTTCCTGGCTTAGAAGGAGATTTGACAGTCGATCATAGTTAATTCACTCCAGTACTTATTTGTTTAGGTCATCCAACCATTTCTTCCCCTTGTCCTAATTTACTAACCTGCTGATTTCACTACTCAGCTTGGGTTGGTATTACGAATATCATAATGCTCGCCTGTGAGTCTCACGGCTTTGGTTGGAAATGCGTGCGCATTACAGAATTCTTCCAGCTGACATGAAGCTAGAGACTGTTGTGTTGATGGGTGTTGATGGATTTTCTCTCGTAGATTTGAACATTTCCATTCGATTCTTTTGTTTATATACGTGCAGCGTTCAGGGATGATAATTGGTCTGATACCAGAGAAACTATATCTTGCCGGGTTGCACAGGTACCCATAATTCATAGGATGGCATCGTCATTCAATGTGCAGAAGGTGGATTCGTATATGTATTCCGCAAAAAGCTCAAATCTTTTGTTATCCCCGAGACTCGAGCGACATGGTACGCGTTAAAGTTCCCAAAAACTAATCGGATGTTGCCATCCAATATATAGTCCTAATTTCGGGGACCTTAGTTGGACAGCTTAAAACAAACTATAAAGCTCCTGGTATATATTTCTCGGTCTGACTGCAATACTTTGAATTTCGAAAAATTGATCTCTGGATGTCAGATCGCTAGATGGAGTTCTAATCTGCACAGAATTGTGGATTATAATGGGGATGATTCTACCTTTTCTCCTGGTGCGGTCTTTTCGGAAAACGTTACATTTATTACAGCTATGCAGACTGGAATTGTCCGTTCCCTGTCTCGGATTTACTCAGCTATTTTATCCTGGACAGAGTTAGAAGTGTTGCACTATTGTTTTGTGCATTAAGGTTGATTTTCCATTATTTTTCATCTATAGTGTTTTATGATAAGATCCTCCTAAATCTATCTTAGAAAATGTATTTTTATTTTTTATTTTTATATTCAAGTAATGAATATGAGCTAAGGGAATTGTCCTTTTTCGGTACTAAATGTAAAGCTGATACTAAAGTTGAAATTGAGTTTTACAGAAAAAGCAAATATGTAAAAACCTAATTAAGGCATCCTACCAATCAATTGATTATTATGTAGTTATTAATGTAATTGAACTACACTTTGAATGTGTTAAATATTCTATGTGCGAAAAACAAAATAAATACATTTGTTAGGTCTTCAAACTAGCGATTGAAATATCAATCGTGTATTTTCAAAATATTATATCCTTTAATAAGTGAAAACGCTAATATAGATGGGATTCATAACTTAAAAGGAATCAAACATATTAAATTAACTTATTAAATTAATATAACAGATAAAACTATTATTCAAATAACCATCATTTGTTTTAAATGTAATATGAATTTGAATTCAATGATTTGTAAAATTCTACAACAGTATGTTGTAGAATCTTTTTAAAGAATTATAAGAATCTTCTAGATGGCAATTGGGTATAATTAGCCTTGAACATAACCTAAGTAAGTTAGTCGGTTGTGAACAGTAATATAGTGAAGATTAACTTAAGTGTCATCAGTGAACAATGCTATCAGTCTAATTAAGGTTAACAGTAATACTAAATAATAAAAAGTTATATAAATAAAGAGTTGTTATAATTTGGAAAGTTCTTGAGGCATTTAGTTGCAATTTAGTTAGTTTATTTAAAGGAAAATAAACCAACGTTTTTAAAACCAAAGAATTGCCAAATAAAAGCAGTCGAGAAGTTTGAGGAGCTTAATTTGAAACAACTGAAAAGAGAATTAAATAATTTGGAGCTGCCGATAGCTGGTAATAAGGTGGAAAAACTTCTTGCTGAAGCAAATAATGAGAAACTTCTTGCTGAGGTTAAAGAAGTTTTAGATTCTTCCAGAGCTAACAACGAAAAGCGTCTTGCTTGCTGAAGTTCAAGGAATTCTTCTAATCAATGAGACTCTTTGTTACAACTCATTCATTCAGAAGAAAACTTAATTTGAAACAACTGAAAAGAGAATTAAATAATTTGGAGCTGCCGATAGCTGGTAATAAGGTGGAAAAACTTCTTGCTGAAGCAAATAATGAGAAACTTCTTGCTGAGGTTAAAGAAGTTTTAGATTCTTCCAGAGCTAACAACGAAAAGCGTCTTGCTTGCTGAAGTTCAAGGAATTTCTTCTAATCAATGAGACTCTTTGTTACAACTCATTCATTCAGAAGAAAACCATCCGATTTTGGATCACTTCAAGATGCAGGCGTTTGTAAACGGCATTCGTGATCTTGAAATAAAGCCATGTCAAAGTCGACATTAACTTAAACCCCCTCATTCGCGCTGTCACAAGAAACCACATAAAATGTCAAAGCCACAAATATGTAAGTTGCGGGGTGTCGAGGTTGTCGTTGATATTGAGAATCATTTAGTCAACAATTTAAAGGAAGCAGTTGTAGAAGCATTAATCGGAAAGCGAGGTAAGGTAAAAATAAAATGTTACAACTGTGGTAAAACCGGTCATATTCAGCGAAACTGTAAAGCTCGTAGAAAACGAACTAGATCTATTTCACCGCCAAGAAATAAACAACGGAATCAAAAATCATCACAAGGGTGTTCCATTGCACAAAAGCCGAGGCGAAGGAATGAACTCGCCTAATGCTTCAAGCGAAGATTAGTTCGTGGCGCAACGAAATGACCTTTCTGATGAAAATAATATCGGCTAAGGAAGAAGCCAGAAGGCCAGTTCAGAATAATAATATATGCGCCAAAAATCCACTATTGAAATCATATTAGGTCCTATGGGATGGCCTGCAGCTGCTTAAAGGCTACCGAATATGGAAGAGTATCGATGGTAAATCGACAAATCAAATTGTGGTACCAGCCTCGAAAGTCATCGAAGTAATATATGAAAAACCTGATCAGGAAGCTAGAACTGTAAGAATTTTCGTGAATAACTCGGTATTCGAATATGGAATACCTTTAGAGCTACACTCTTACCAGGGGAGATCTTGTACCTAGTAAGCACAATTCGTACAACTCCACTACTTTCTCAATCTGATGTCATGGTCGAAAGGTTTATTTGTACTCTAGAAAAATATTTGCGAAAATTTCTGCTGGCATAGAGATCTGCTGTTCATGACTCCACATCTCCAATATCAGCCAAAAATGTCTTTTTAACAGAACCAAGGTTCTTTTTGAATATAAATTTAAGGGTTTTGGTGTAGACTCCTTTAAAGTTTTTTAAGACGGCAAAAACATACAATAATAATGCAAAATATGTCGACTATATGTTGATTTTGACTTCAATATTGTTAAAAGTTTAAGATTTGACCTGAATAATTTTATTAGCAAATAGTATTTATTTTTAACATGATTTAAAACATTTATATCCTCTTTGGAAACATTTAATCTTTTATCCAAATATTTAAATTTTAAAATTACTTTTTTATTCTTCTTTGAAATATGCAAATAATTAAACGGCTGAATGGGCAATAATTTGTAATTTTGTTCAATAATTTTTTAGTATCCGTTTTTTATTTTTAAAAAATTTTTATTGTGCATTTATAAGCATTAGAGTTGGTAGGTACCCATACAATTTTTTTTTCATTTCTGAAATGAAAACATCCCTCGACAGCAGCGACTCTTATCAGTCATTATACAAATAAATAATATTTACAGTAACATCTTTTTTAACTGTATGTGTCGTTCTTTCTTCAAGATCATTTGATTTTTGTAAGTACAATCCGAACGAATTGTCCGATATTAATATATTTTATATTTTTGATTTTGTGTACTATAAAGTGCAATAATTGCGTTTAATGTGATAACATAATATCGATTTTAATATTTCTATCTTTCACTTGATTTTATCTTTTTGGATTTTATTATTTTATGTTTTTTGGATGTCAATAATGTTAAGTATTTTGAATCTTTTATTAATAATGTTTTAATTTACTTTATTGTGGTCGTGATGAGCAAAGATAATATTTTGATTTAGAGAATGTATTAGTTAATAATAAATTTAAGCATAAGTGAATTTGTTAAGAATTCGTATACAGAAGCATAATTTTACCAATCAAAATCGAATCGACGAACATCATTTACTCTTTATTACATTATTACAAAAATGGGTGTGTAATACGAATTGAATTTAGAAAGAAATTTATGTTTTCTTATTTTGCTTTTTCAGTATTTTTCTAAAACGTTTTAACTAAAAATGTGTTTTAAATTAATGCTTTTAAAATTAAAAAACCTGCGAATAAAACAAAGTATTTCCAAAACAAATATATCATAGTAATGCTCATTACTTCTGGTACAAATTAGAGAATGAGTATAACAGATTTTGTATACTTTTGATTTTACTCATCTACTCAATATAGTTTTTTAAGCTCAAAACTCTTTTCGGGGAAGGGGCCTTATGTGGGAGTTATAACAAAATATGGACCGACATGACCAAATCACTAACATATATTCAAGACATTTATATGATCAAAAATTGGTTTATATATAAAAGTTTTATAAGTTATATAAGGAAAGTGGTAAATTTTAGAAAATTACATTTAAAAATTCGATCTATATAAGAAACTGATCAAGATTTAGCATCTTTAGCCTATTCCTAACATTGTTTCTGTTGAACCAATTTTGATGATTTTTTAACGATGATAAATAATGTATACCTTTGTTATAGTTAAAATCTGTTTTAATTCTGCTATTTTTTTTTTTTTTTTTTTTTTTTTTTGACAAAATTTATTTTCAACAACATTTTACCGGAATTTCGAGGTTGCAACGTTTAATATTAACAATTTTATACCAAAATTTCATTCTCTGAAAATTAAAATGTTATAGTAAATGGAAATATGTAAACTTAAAATTTACAATATGTTATATAAATTTTATCGGACTTCATCATAAGTAACATATTTTCAATGTTATTTAATTCCATAATGTCCCTACATCATTAAAAATAAATTATTAATGTTATTATTATTATTATTATTATTATTATTATTATTATTATTATTATTATTATTATTATTATTTTAAATATTAACAATTATGATGGTATGAGTTATTGAAAAAAATAATAATTGCAAAATGGTTTTCCAACATAAGTGTGTGTGTATACTTAATATAGAACTAGAACTTATCTGTAACGACTTTTGATATGACTTTGAACAAGTATGTATATGATACAGTACAGTTGTACCACCTTTATCATTTAGTCTTTCGTAATACTCACTCACATTTGCTTTGTTTGAGAGAATAACAATACCAACTTACAACAAAACTTTTAAGTTATGAATCCCATCTATATTAGCGTTTTCACACGATTTCACGATTTTTCACACGATTGATATTTAAATCGATAGTTTGAAGACCTAACAAATGTATTTAGTTCAATTACATTAATAATATATATATATATATATATATATATATATATATATATATATATATATATATATATATATATATATATATATATATATATATATATATATATATATATATATATATATATATATATATATATATATATATATATATATATATATATATATTATTTAATATGTTTGAAATTATAAATAATTTTATACATTTCTAATGCTAAAAACGTATTGAAAATGTCTTTAGTGTATTTTGTATTGAAATATAGATTCAACATTTTAATGTTATTCATTTGACATTTAAATTAAAATAAATTTAAAAATAATTAATAAGAAACATAAAAATTAAATAATATAAGATGATAATAATTTCGCTATTTCCAATATTGTAATGTATGGTATCAAGTGAAAACTAAAAAAATAATCCCAATCGAAAACCATAAAGTAGTTTGGTTAGTTTAAAAATGTAGTTAAGAGAGGACTACACGACAACCATTTATTTGCTATCAGCAGTTAAAACATAATTGTTTTGTCAAAATGATGAGAACCAAAAATCTACAAAAAGATATATATTTTTAAATGTTTAACTTTTATATCATACTCTATTTGAAATTATCATGTTAATTAACATTTTATATATTTAACATTTTAATCAAGGTACGGTTTTTTGACTCCTTTTTTATCCTTCAAACGATCGGATCTTTCAGAGTTTAATTTTAATGTTTGAAAAAGAGTTTTATATTTTATTGCTCTCTGAACAAGAGTTTAATTTTAAAAAATGATGAAAATCAAAAAATAACTAAATACAAAAAAGAATTCTTAAATGAATAATTCGTACAAATTGTTTTGAAGTCGTGTGTAGCAATGAAAAAGGTTTTTTATTTTATTAAGCTGAAGAAGGGATGTTACAAATGAACCTACATATTAAGATGTGTTTACATTGGTTGAATGATTTTTTGTGTGTTTTTGTTATTGAATTTCTTAGTATAAAACAACAGTCAGTTTTATTGCGGCAAGAAATTTTTTATGTGCTTGAAAATGTTTCTTTTTTTATACCCTCCACCACCACAAGTAGTGAGGGTATATTAAGTTTGTCATTCCATGTGTAACGCTAAGAAGGAAGCATCTCAGGCCCAACAATGTATATATATTATTGCATCAAATAAAATCTGAGTTAATTTAAATATGTCCGTCTGTCTGTCTGTTGGAAACATTCTCACGTCTAGAATAATTGTCCGAATTTAATGAAATTTGGACACATTGTTTGTTATTGTTCTAAGGAATTTCCTATTACCAAGGATGTTATAAGCTTATATCTGAAACAACCTCAAAATTCCGAAAAAATCTTTTCAATTTTTTTCTAAAAAGTGTAATATTGTACGTGTTTCATTATCATGCAAAAAATCATCAAAATCTGATTAATAGAAAAAAGTTATAGGCAATAATATGCAAAATTTTGATACACCCCAAACTTTATGTGTCATATGGGCCGAAATTAAAAAAGAAATTTACTGAAAATTGTTACATACACTTATTTTGATACACTAATAAATCTAAAGGAGCAATATTGTTTTAGGGTCATTTTTTCACCCAGCTCCCATGTAAGGCCCCTTCCAGGAATATGATTTATAGCTTAAATTTTAACCAATTCTATTAAAATTTGACACAGTTAATTTTCTAACATGGGTCCATATTTTGATATAGCTCTCATATAACTCCCCTTCCTGGAAACGGGTTTGAGCTTATTAAACAATTAAATAAAGACCAATTCTAGTGGAATTCGGTACTGTGATTTTTCTAACTATTTTAATGTGTATTTTTAATTAGAACAATATCGGTTCATATTTAAATGTAGCTCCCATATCAGGCCCCCACCGAAAACAGCTTTCAACTTATAAAACTAGTAAATAAAGACCAATTCTATTGAAATTCTACACAATTATTTTTCTAACTGTTCTAAATATATTATATTAATTTGCCCTATATAAGTCCATATTTTCCTATAGCTTCCTTTTAACGCACTTTCTCGGAAAACGGGGTTGAGTTTATAAAACTAGTAAATAAAGACCAATTATATTGAAGTTCCACATTATTTCTTGATACTTCTGGTCGAATATCGGTCCACATTTTACTACACTTACAAATCAAATCAAATATATTAATATTGATCACAATTATTGCTGTTAGGTCCTTTTTGCATTTAGGACCCTTTCTAGAAAAGGGTTTTAATTTTATTTAAATTTATATACCGTTTCTATCACTTGTAATGGAGGGTATACAAATTTAATTAAAAATTGTATACCCTCCATCACAAGTGATAGTAAGGGTATATTAACTTTATCGTTACATGTGTAAGGCCTTTATCTGAGGTGACCCCTTATGGGGTCTCAGATGATTTCTTCTTGATAAAAATCTTATTCGATTTAGCTATGTCCGTCTATCTGTCTGTTTGAATCTTCCTTCTTCCTTCCTAGAATAATTATCCGATTCAATGAAATTTGTCCACAATGTTTGTTATTGTCCGAACCAGTATCTTATTTAAAATCAGCTATATCCGTTCATCAACAAAAAAGTTATAGACCGACGGGAAGTATCATTATTTGGTGTCAAAATTATTAAAACTGGGTTTTGTATTTTGAAATGTAAAATTTAAAATATTTGAAGAATTAGTGCCATTGCACCTCTTTCCTTAGTGAGCATTCATTGCGTAATCATCCTCATTTTTTGCACTCATGACAAACCTATGGCTCTATATTGGTAGATGTTCAATCTACCAATATATATATATATATATATATATATATATATATATATATATATATATATATATATATATATATATATATATATATATATATATATATATATATATATATATATATATATATATATATATATATATATATATTTAACCTATATATATATTTAACCTATGTTTTAAAGTCTTGCTAATGAATTAATATTTTTATTTGCAGGTAAGAAATATTACAGAAAGGACTGCTTCTTTAAGTAATGAGGAAAAGTCGATTGTCAACGATATGCTAGGAATGTCACGAATATCTGATAGTAGCTATGAGATTTGGATTCACGAAGAATGCGCAATTTGGGCTCCTAATATATTTGTGGTGGGATCAAGACTTACTGGATTGGAAGATGTTGCTTGGAATAGCATTCGTTACGAATGTGTATACTGCTTTAAAGGAGGGGCTCTGCTTTGCTGTTTGCACAGGGATTGCAAAATAACTTCGCATGTTCCCTGCGCACGCGAATTCAATTGGCTGCTTGATGAATCAAGATTTTGGGTTTATTGCAATAAACACGTCTTAAGTAATTTCTAATTACAAAAATTATGAAGAAAATTAAACTTTGACTAATAAATTCATAAAACAATACAATTTCAAAAAACTTAATTATGTTATTTATACCTACACATTACATTAAACCTTGCATCAATAGAGATAGTTTAGTTGTTAAATGTTTTAATCAATATTTGCAACTTACAGAAATTATAACAATTTAAGTCATGTCTGCTGGTGGGGTTAAATTCATCTCTTGCAATAATTTAACGATGTCCGTCATTTTAACAAGACTTGTTAGGTTCGATTTTTACCGCACTGTATAAAATTTCTACCATTTATCTTGCAAAATTTTATGTTGTGATTAATAGTGTTGTAAACCGTAAATGGCATTCTTCCTAATCATTGTACTTAGCAAATTTTAGTAAAGAAAAAAAAATACAGAAGTAAATTGTATTGCAGGAATGTATGAAAAATATAAAGTTATAGTAAAAAAATTTATATTGTTATTGGGTTTGTAGATTTGTATTATAATGTTGTAAGATTTTTTATTAATTATTATATTATTTTTATGGGATATTATATTATTTCATTTGGGATATACTCCGGTCAAAACTTGAGTTCGCTCATACTCTTTACAATTGCAACAACAATACGTATGTAAATATGAAACAAAATAATTGTCTTTCTTATGTTCGTCATTCCCTAGAACTCAGGATAATAAAATCTTGAACGGTTTTCAATTATCAATTACACAATTGTTTTTAATTCACATGGTCTGAATTTCTATGCTACCAACTAATAATTCTTCATAAGCTATGACGTTTTCCCTTCAAAATCGAGCGCGACTTAGAAGTAAATGTTTTAAATCCCCGGAGAAATGTCACCCTCGACGTTGTAATTAGGAAGGTGATAATCTGCCCCATAAGCGATAACAATGCTCGCATTACGGATATTTGCGCCGAAAATGAAGTGGTAAAGAAGCATTCACAGTACCAATTGTGGTGGAAAATATTTTACCGTCCATCAACAAGTATTGTACCCTGAATTAATGTTGGCAACATCGTACAAGAGAGATATTTTCAATTCAATTTAACCAGATTGTATGGATTAAATATTAAAACAAATTTAATCTTACCATAGTTTATATTTTTAATGAAAATTTGTGAGCACGTGAATTTATAAGAAATAACCACATAACTAATCATATACAAAATTTCTTTTGTCTCAATTCTGAAATAGACTTTTATCGAATTAAAAAATATGTATTTTTTTCAAAATTTCTACTTTCAAATAATATAACTTTTTTAGCTGATCCACTTAGCTATGTGTTTTATTGCACAAAAGTTGCCTAAAATTGTATACAAAATCCAGACATTTTTTTTAAATAATTTGAACCCACTACAAAAAGATATGCCCAAATAAGGTAAAAATTTTACTTTGGCCTTAATATCTCGTACATCGCACACATTTTATGTAGAGAATTATAGGAACTATCTATACGTAATTTTTTAGTCAAAAATTCAAATACACGAGATGACCAACTTTGGTGATCCCCAACCGCCATGGTCCACTATTAACTTATCCCCTTTTAAATCAATTGTGAAACACCTCTAGAATGTCAATAAAAATATTCAGTATTTCTAAAGATACAGAACTATCTCCAAAAAAATGCGCATTGGGACCTCTCTCTAATGTGAAAAATAAGAAATTCTAAAAAATATGTAGTTTATTAGATTTTTTACGAACAAAAAGTTTTTAAAATATACACTAAACAAAAATATAAGTTTTTTATAAATAGATCGCAAAAAACAACTAAACTGTGTATGTACACAAAATTTTTCTCCGGAAGACATTGTATTGATTGTATGCATAGTTGCCAGATAAATTTTGAGAAAAATTAAATTTGATAAAGAAAAATCGTCAAATTGTCAAATTTACTTTTTGAAATCACCAAAAAAATTATCAGCATATAAGTTACTTAAAAGAATTAAATTTTTACAATTGTAACAAATATTTTAAGAGTTTCGAATAGCTTCAAACATGATCCTTAACATTTTCGTAAAGCTCGATCCTATTCACCTAAAAAAAACATAATTTTAAAAAGGTTTGTATTCATTTCATAAAGTGTATATATGATTTTCAATTCTCAAAGTTGGTCACCTCGCGTCATTAATAAATTTAAAACGATCCAGATCTCTTATATCTGAACCGATTTTACAAATTTTTTATATGAGTGAATGGGTAGGCTATCTCTAGATATTTAGTTTTTGTGTTATAGTTACACTCTTTTCGAGTTATATTTTTTAAATAACCTATGCCGAATTCATATTTTTCTAAAAGGTAACTATATAAGCTTTCGTGTGTTGTAAAAAAGTTTCAAAAACTTAAATTTTGAGCGAACCAGATTTTCTCAAGTTCAACTAATTTTTGTACAACACTCTAATTTCTTTTATAAGGCTTATGTTTTCTTCAAAGCTTCATATGTGAAAAAATAACATTTTTGGAATTTTTTAAAGCTTTTTGAGGAACTGCGGGATTTATTTTAAGAAAATCAAAATAATATTAATAGTTTCTGATTACGTACCAAAAAATATATTTATGTACAAACTTTTATAAAAATAGATTGACTAATAAAAATTTAGTTTCAAGGTCAAAATTGAGTAATTTGTAAAAAAATATGTATTTAACACTTTTATGACACTTTTACGCAAAAAAATATGCAACGAATATTATTATCAATACTATTATACACTGATGTATAATTGATTTGCATTCACTTTCCCTGTAGCTTTCATTATTAAGCATTTATTCTTACCTGTGATATTAGCGTAATGAGTAATGTATATGACTAAAATTAAAAACGAAAGATTTATATTTTATTACAATATGTACTTATTAGTTAAGAAGAGTAGCTTATTTTTTTTAATTAGGCTATAAAAAATAATAAAAACAGGACCAGGGTGAGGAGAACCCCCTATACAAAGCAAATATTGTTTATGGGATATCTAAGGAACTATAACAGCGAAAGAATTAAAATTGTGCAGTAATTATGGTACCGTGAAACACCATCACTGGAAAAAAATATAGAACTTATAGGATCTGGGTTTGTACCCTCATACAAACGCTCAAAAAAATTTTACATTTACTGTTTGTAGTTTGTTCAAAAAGTTTTAAGTAAAGTAAAAAGTAAACGATGTTATAGTTGTTTTGTGAATAAATTTATTTTTAACTTTTAAAAATATATTAATTTTTGGTGGTTAAATAACGGTTTAATAAGGGAAAAACATAATTTCTTATATTTATGTAGTTATATTTTCAACAAATAAAATGAGTGGAAGAGCAGTAGTTTTTAAATTTTTATAGGTAAAATTTTGTAGCTTGATATAAATAAAAAACATTTATTAATGAAATTATTAGTTGAAAAATTATATTCAAAAACTAGTATCGAAACAAGTAATTTCAAATGAAAATGCAAGCGTTAAGCTATTTAAAAGAATTTTCCTTTGTTTTAAATGTGCAAATTTAAATTACTTCTAATTTACTTTAATCGTATGACAATACAATACGAATGTTTGCGTAGGGCCAACAACGGCCCAAAAATTTGCTTTGGCAAAGCGAAATTTGCCGGGTCTGCTAGTATAAAATATATATTTATTAACTTAACTTTATCTTTTACAATTTGAGGTTATTTTCGGAACTAGGAATAGTAACGACTTTTCTCGGGTATACTCAGCATTTATAATCCAGATCGCCACAAGAAATAATAAAACCTTATTTTCTTAGATTTTATTCTAGCCTTTTATTGTTTGTTTTCAATTTTATATTTATTCCAAATAAATTTTCTAATTTTTAATTAATTTTCTATGCAATTCATGTCTTATCCTCGGTTATCCATATTTCCATATTAATTTTGATACAACCACTTTCTGACTTGATGATTGGAGAAAATAGGAATTGTAACTTGAACATCTTATCTCTATACAAAATACTGTGCGTTTGTGATTTAAGAATCACTGAACCCAACTACTTCTGTCCTCGTAATATAATAAGAACCACTTAACTACTATGAATTTATCTAATTCTGTGTTAGTGATTTAAGAACCACTGGACAAATTACTTGACTTGTGGACTCGACCTGTTTGCTCTGATGATCCTGATCAGATTGTCTTCTTACAAATTCCTGTCCGTCTTTTATGTTTTTCATAATATAGAATTTGTTGTTATAATATTAACATACATACATTTCATATAACTTACATTTTTGTAAGTTATGAATTTGTTATATTTTTGTTTTGTTTAGTTTTTTGCCTTCTTGTTTCCTATGTTGGTGTTGGTACCTTTTCTTGTTTTATTTGACTTCCAATCATGTTGTTTTTGTGTTGTTTTATTTACAAAAAGATATATTTATAATTGCTTTTGTAGTCATTTAGTTACAATACAAAACTACAACGTGAGACAATAGTTTGTGTACAAAATATTCGTTACATTTTCAACTTTCTCCGAAAGAAAAAAATCATTAGATTAATATATATATTTTTTCGTAATTTTATTCTCTTTTTGACGTGTGTCCTTAGTCGAACATTTCAGAGGCCTTGTCAAATTTGGAGACCCGAATATGGTACCATATACCGGCTACTTTCTTGGTGAAATGAAGTCTCCATTTCTGTTACCCTCGGTATTTCTGGCAATTCAGATCTTTGTAATTGAGTTTTTTCTTCCCTTTGACTCTCTGCCTGCATTTCGGGGCTTGGGTTCTCTTCCATGGACCACTCCGTATTTATGGAAAAAACATCGTCCTCGTACCACCCTGAACGTTGACACTGGCTGAGAACACTATGTCGGAAAGAGGTCCTTATCGTTTTCTTCTATAAATTCCTTTTTAATCTATCCCTGAATCAGAACATACCAAATCTTTTTCCAATTGACCAATGTAGCTGTTAGAAGTGCCATAGCGACCACTTTTATATAGGCCATACGAATGATCGGTACCATTTTATCTTGATTCTTTTCACTTTTCGGTCCAATTCGGAATATCGCGTTGGGTGGATTTAATAAATTAATATTCGTTCCCTATCTAAAATATTTCTTAACCAACTGTCAGCAAGATATTTTTTAAATTTATTGGGCTTTCTAACTATTACACATAAAGCAAAACGAACGCAACACAAAGCAACCTACAGATAACACTCAATAATAGAGGGTTTTAAATCTCCAATATGCGGACTTTTTACTTCAGCTTTTACCTTCACTATTACTGGTGATATGAATTTTTCTACGATGTATGAACCATCATATTTTGATGATTGTTTTTCTGCGAAACCCACAATGGCTTTGGACAAATAATGCAGTTTCACTAATATTTTGTCTCCCTTATTTAGTTTCCAGTTTCTTCTCCTAAGATTATAATAACGACGTTGAAGTTCATTACCCGTCCCTATAGTGAAGTCATCGTAAACGGTCTTAGGTAATTGTGGTTCCCTACCCTGAATGATGAAACATGGTCTATAATCTGTAGATTCTAAAACTGCAGAGTTTACAGCTAACATTATTTCCGCAAATGTTTGTCCCATAAACGTTGGGTTTTACGGGGAATTGTGCTATGATGGTTTTAATAATACTTGATGTTAAATCCCCAGACCCTCTAAAAACCTTTCAAATGTTCGACTTTTATATTGTGTTTTATTGTCAATAATTAAAACTTTTGGTACTCCGGATCTACTAATTATTCGTTCTCGCAATGCCTTATGTACCACCTCGATTGTTGCTTTTCTGACAGGAATTAACTAACAGCATCTAGTACTATGTTTAGATCGAGGAACTGGCGCAACAAAATCTGATCAAATTGTTGCTTAATGTTCCTCCGGGATCATTGTAAGAATCATCATCACCGCAGTTCTCTGTTAGCTTTCCTTATATCGTTGACATGACTGAATTTCTCTTCGTTCTAACCATGTACTACTTTCATCCTTAGTTTTTAATTTTTGGTACATAATATATTTATTGGTTCCCGCGAAAGTGCATCGGCTACTACATTACTTTTTTCTTTCCTATTCTATGTCAAAAGAATATTGATGTAATTCTAATATCCATCTTACCACTCGGACTTTATATGCAGTTTAATCATTTGAGAGATAGATAATACGTTATAATTTTGAAATGATAACCTTCGATGTAATGGTTCATTTTCCTAATACCCCACACGATTGATAACCATTATTCTACGTAACTGTGTAGTTCATCTCGTGCGTATTCAGACGGCGGGTTGCAAAAGAAATTGTGCCCCGATGATAACAAGACGCCAATTCTGAAACTCTCTACACCTTTTAAGTTTGTTGGAGCGCCTATTTCCTTGATGGAAGCAACTTTCTCCGTATCGGTTAGGATGAGCTAAATATTGAAATCTTCATAAAAAAGATTCATTCTCAAATTTGACAACATGTCGCTACTTACCATTTTTCTTTGTTGCCAATACAATTGGGGAATTATAAGAGCTAAACGAAGGTTCTATACAGTTGTTTGCCAGTAGTTCTTCTACTAACTTCCCGAAAATATTTTGTTTGGCCGGATTATTTGGTATATATCTATGCCTAAATGGCGTCTTACTCTTCATCTTTTTTTTGTGATCAATGACGTTAGAAGTTCCCGTAATGTCCTCAAACTTAGGTAACTCGTCTTTAAGAAAAGCGTCAATCTGTTCCTTGTCGTTAGAATTCATACATAAATTTAGCCTGCCCTTGACTGACAAATATTAGATTCAGTTAAGGTTAAAATTTATTCGAAGGTAAAGGATTTGCTATGTGGACCACATCCTCCCTATATTGAGGTGGTCTTTAATCTTTTCCAGCTATTCAACTGCAACATTCTATCTTCTGCAATCCCAACAAAACATGATCCCTGGATTTTTTACAAGTTCTATAACCATTTCCATCGATACCGCAACGATGACATGCTGTACGTGGATTTATGACTTTTGGTCTGTCCAAATGGTTACTTATAATTAATTGATCAGAAAGTTGGAGCTGGATTTTTGTGAAGACTCGAAATAAGTCTGGCATGGATATTTTCAAAGTCTTCTGCTAATTCGGTTAACTCTTGCAGATTATTAAAATCTCTTATTTTTATATATAACTTATACCTTGGTGAGAGGTTTTTATAAAACCTTTCCAATTTCTTTGGCTCATTGTATCTTGCTTGTCTCATAAGGTCCTGTAGCCCTACCATGTTGACTTTAAATGATTCTTTTTGTCGTTGTTTTCTGATTCTTATTACATCCTCTAATTTATAATAATATCCTGAAGGTAAGAAATATTTCATGAAATCAGTTTTAAAATTGCTCATTGTACTCCATTTCTTATTTTTATTCCTATACCAAGATAGGGCCAGATCGTTTAGTAGCTCGGGATATTAGATCCAACTGTAGTTCATACACCTCGGATTACTCTTCCACTCGCTCTAAAAATCCCATTGGATCCTTTGTTCTGTCATATTTGAATGACCAATTACATGCGAATAGGATCTTCCTACATCATTTTCTTCTTTATGTGGTGCATTTTTGCTGGTCCTGGACCAGTTGTTTACAGTGTGAATTTATTGAATATCTCTGCTCCAAATTTTCAAAACGTTGTAACACACCATCCTTAAATTAATGAATCACTTGATGATCGGAGAAAAAGTTTGTGTCGAATTTCAAAAAATTTGTCGATTCATAAGATTTTATAAGCTTAAAACCATATTCCAGGAAGCGGCCTCAAATAGGAATTACAGCAAAGTATGAAGCAATATTCGACAAATTACTTACGAGCATCAAAGAAATTTACGAAAAAGCGCTAAATTTCAACAAAATTGGTTTACATTTAAGACTTTTATTAGCTCTATACCGCTTTCTGGGAGGGGATGCTATGGAAGCTTAAGCAAAACAAATTTTTTATATTTAAAACCGTCGCGAAAAATTATTGTATAAAATTTTTATGAAATTGAGTAAAAGCATATTTATTTTTCATTATTTTATTCATATTTGTTTCATAATACATGTATGCAGTTATTGGAGGTGTGGAAAAGCTATACATTGATATAAATCGCAATTTTTAAAACAATATTTTTTTTAAGAATCGGTTTTTGAAATTTAATGAATTGAAATTTAATTGATATTTCTCCATTCAAAATGAGATATATAAAGTAAACTTTTTGAACATGCCTTTTATATATATATATATATATATATATATATATATATATATATATATATATATATATATATATATATATATATATATATATATATATATATATATATATATATATATATATATATATATATATATATATATATATATATATATATATATATGTCATCTCTCTTGGATCTTGTTAATTAACCTTCCAGAACTGTGATACATGGAGGTACTGACCACTATTTTCACTTGGATTCATCCGCACATGTTACTCCGTTTTCCAGGAATCCTTGATTATCCTTTGAAATGTTAAGTTTAACATTTTTCAAAATTATTTTTATATTCGTTGTAGACCTTTAGTGTTTTCAGAGTGTTGTATTTTTGGCTTGACGTCTTTTGTTTTATTAAAT
Source organism: Cochliomyia hominivorax (assembly GCA_004302925.2). NCBI lineage: Eukaryota > Metazoa > Arthropoda > Insecta > Diptera > Calliphoridae > Cochliomyia > Cochliomyia hominivorax. The sequence continues at coordinate 37,249,264 of PYHX02000494.1, forward strand.
AATTAGAAAAAGTCTTTGTATTCTTTAATTATTCCTTTATTTTTAATTTTTAAAAAAGATCCAATGTTTCGACCAACTTCATTGGTCAATTTCAGGAATACTAAAAATACAATAAATATGTATATGGCCAATTACAATAATATAATAATAACATGGGAATATATATTCATATTTACATTTAATTTTTTCCTTCAATATGTTGTCACTGTTGTAATCACTGTTGTTTAATCACTGACTGTTTTGTTTATGTTTTCTATGTCTATTCTTATAGTTATATTTGTTAATTATATGTCTATATATATGAAGACAATTATCAGTTTCTGTTTTGTAATTTTTTATTTTTTTTGTTCTCGAACCTTCTCAAAATTTGGTTTGTGTCCAGTTATTGCACAGTGGGCTGCTAGTGACATTTTGCGTCAAAGGTTTGTCATAATTTTTCAAATCCGATTTATGTGCTGATAATCTGGTCTTTAACTTCGTCTTTGTTGTACCAACATATATCTTTTTGCATATGTCAGTATCGTTACATTACACTCAATTCTATAAACTAAATTTGATTTTTCCATCTTGTTCCGTTTTGATTTCATGTTGCTGAATAATATATTCGTTTTATTAATGGTATTCATAGGTAGTATGTAGCGTTCTGAATCATAAATATTAGAGTTCTTAATTCTTTCTGAAAGTCCAGGTACATAGTCTACAGATTTGTAAGTCTTACGTGTTTCGTATGCTCGTTGTCAATTGATATTTCTCCATTCAGTTAGTGTTCAATTAGAGTATTTATTGTTTTGTGTGGAAAATCATTTTTGCGGAAGATTTTTCTGATTTTTATCTTATTCGCTTCATGGAATATTTCATTGCTAATGAAAAGTTCCTGTTCTGAAAATGGTCGCAGTGTTTATAATAATTCTTTTCGGGTTAAAGTTGATTAATCTTTTCGATGTCATAGGTTTCTGGTACCACTCCACTTCAATTATATTGCCTTTTCTTATTAGAATGGACTTAAGATATGGCAATTTTCCATTATTTTCCCTTTCAAATGTAAACTGAATTTGTCTATTGAATTATTCAGCTTTTCTAGTGTCTCATCTATGTTGTCCTTCCTTAAAATTCAAAAAGGTTGTCTAGGTATTTTGTCATCATTCTTGTCTTGTCTTGTAATTTTTCCAATGTTGGGTGTAAGAGTTTCCTAATAATTATGTGCGCAATTATCGTTGACGCTGGGGATCCCATTGGCATTCCATTACCCGGGATGCTGGGGAATAACGAGATTACGTCAAAAGAATGTAAAACTTCGTCATGTTCAATTATAGTATTGTATATTTTATTCGTGAATTCCTTCGCATCCTTAACATTATAATTTGATTATTTGGTTAGATTTTTTAAAATGTTGGTCATATATTTGTCCAAACTATATGATGGTAAATTTATAGAGGAACATATTGGCATGTATTGTTTTTTGGGCACAAACCAAATTTTGAGAAAGAGATTCATGAAAGATATGCTATTGGCACACATATTGTACTTTTAGTTTTCCTAAAATTGACCAATGAAGTTGGTCAAAATATTGGATCTTTTTTAAAAATTAAAAATAAAATGAATTATTAAAAAACAAAAAGAGTTTTCTAATCATTTAATAAAAGTACAGACTCGCTCTGTTAAATATTCTGGCTATGGGCTGTGATATCTGGAGCTCGGTAACCGAGCTCTGTTATGGGAAACAGGGTAAAATTTTATAATTTATCTTCACACATGTTAACCTGACTAGGTAATGTAATTTCCACAATTTTCGACTTAGACCCCCAAGAGTATATATATTCTGGATCGCTATGAAAAAAAGAAATTGATTGAGATACGTCCGTCTATCCGTCCGTGTGTCGGTTGATATCAAGTTTATAAAGCCGACCTATAGTTTACACATATGATATGTATATCAAACGATTGGAAATGCTTTCCAGAATTGATATACAAGGAAATTGATTCACAAATGGTGCAGATATTTGCAACAAACTCTTTAGAATATATGGACAAAATTTTGGTGCAGAAAAATAATTTTTCGAAATCGGCCCTTAAATAGCCGAATTATTAATATTTAAACTAGTATTGTTTTAGTGAAAACGAAAGGTTCTCGTGATCTGATTAAAATTTTACATGCATATTAAGTGCTCTGGAGAATCTTTGTTGACTCATATAAAGGCTATAGCAATGGCTGTAATTTTCTCCTTCTTCTACAAGTGATGATATTATGAAAGCTTACTTATAATATGGACTTAACGTTAAATGTTAAGTCCGTTGCTTAAAGAAAAAAAAACAAAAAAAAAAAAATCATATAAGCAAGGGTATAAAAATTTAGGCACGGCCGAATTTAACACATTGACTTTTTTCACTTTATTTACTATATCTTTTTAACCAATATCGGGGAACAAAAATTTATATTACTAAAAATTTTAGAACATATTAAGCTTTTAAGAAAACATAAGCCTTTAAAAAATCCAACTTTGTGATTTCAGAAATTAAGCCAGAAATTAAAACTTAATTTTGTATACTCTTTTTCTATCACTGTGTGAAATTTCAATGAAATTGGATTAGTCGTTCGGATGTTCGGAAACACTATGCGTCTTGTTTTACTTCAGTCTTTAAGATTAATCAATATTGACATCACATTGAAGTTATTTTCCCAAAATATATCATTTTAATGTGTTCAACATTCTTTGAAAAGTATGCTGCAATATTTTCTTTGCCTCTTGAAATTCCGCAGATATCGATATGTATGTTGATTGTTACTGAAACGTTTTTCTTTTTCTTTTCGGGTTTTATTTTATTCTATTTATTTTTATTGAATTGAGCTTAAAAGTCCCGAAAATTTCAGTTTAATTCAAGTTTTGGTGATGGATTATATAAAAACCTTTGATAGCAAATATATAATTCAAAATGTTATGATTGTGAAAAATCAACAAATTTGGGGTATAAATCGTCAAAATATCATTTTAGCATTTGGCAACAGTATTTGTATGACGAAAATAAACGTGAGCATAAATCAAATTTTGTGAGACAGTATTGTAGACATTGTGTTGCAGATTGTCGTCGTATTGACGTTGTTGAAGGCTCCTTCAATGCCAGAAAGGCCGTCAATGTATAATCACCGAATTCTAATGATTTCTTAATCGGTCTTTCCAGCGAATGTAATGTCAACTTATTTACTACTATTCAATGACATTCTTATATGAATGTCAATGATCCTCTCTAAAGTCTTTATTATAAAGGATGAGAGATTTATAGTTCTAAAGTCCTTTGATCCTGTATGGGCGGCCTTACCAACTTTAGGTATGAAACTAACATCAAATAGCGTCCATTTCGACGGAATGTGAGGCCATTTAATACGAGCCCGGTAGATCTCCACCAACCATGGTGAGATTATATCCAAATTACTCAGTAAAACCGCCGGAATTACACCATCCGGTCCAGGAGACTTATAGCGACTAGAGCTATTCACTGCCCATTTTACGCTTTCCTCGTCTAGGTAGATGGTGCACTCCCAGGAAATGCTGAAGTCCAATTGCCACTTGGATACTGTATATTCCAGGTATGGCAATGGTTTTCAATGAAACTTCGTAATTTGTTCGTCTTCGACAAGGATTCGATATTACTACAGAAATCCCTCCAAGCTTTACGCTTGGCATTTTTGACCTGATTCTTGAAGCGATTCGCTTATGACTTATATTATATTGAGGCATTTCCCCACTCTCTTCCGTGTCTCAGATATGGCCGGGTACCATATCTGGTGGTCTGTTTCCGCCCCTATGCACCGATACATTGCATGTACGTATTAAAAATATCAAATTGACTTTGTAGTGTGTTGGCGAGGATCCTCTACTAATCAACTTGGTTCTTCGTCTGTTCAGGAATGATGGCTTCGCCCTTCCAATATTGGTAGTGAATGCCGAGACATTCAGTGGACACGTTCCAATCGTCTATCAAATGTTGATGCGCTGCATCATGTCAAAAACCTCTATTTACTACTAGCTTATTAGCAAGAACAAAGTCTAAGATATACTCACCTCTCACATTAATGTCCGAAGTTGCCTACACCGAGTAGTGGGCATTGGCATCGGCGCTCACTATCAAATGAAGTTGACAGTTTGCTGCTGCCTTGACCTTATTATCGACCCTGATGTGTGGCGGAGGGACCTCATGGTTATACACCATAATGCAAGAAGAAAACTAAATCCTGGTGGTAGTATCCTCCATGCGGCCGTAACAAAATCTAAAAAAAATAAAAGTACAGCCGAGGCTGCTTTGGAATGGTTATGTACTACTACTATGGTAATGTACTACGTACCACTGGGTTTCTTGCTACCTCACTGAATAGCCTATTAACAATTTTGCGTTTTAAGCCTCGGACGTTTAATCTCTGGCTGTTTCGTATCGGGTAAGGAATCATCACCCGATATCTGCTGTTTAGGCGCTCGCGAGACAGTAGAATTGTCCTTATCTATCCGGACGGACAGATGGCTGATGTTTTTTTGTTTTTCAGTTAATTTCGCGCAGTTTTTTTGAAGGAGCCATTTTTACGGTTAGTCTCATGGGCCTGAGATGATCTAGAAACTTATGCTCTTCCGAAACAGTCCATAAATACCTTGGAAATAACTGTGCGAAATTTCAATGAAATATGTTAAACGGTTATAAGGGTATGTAACGTTATTAAAAGACATGCAGACATTTGCTACTTACTTATAACATTCATTACTGCAGCACATATTTGTATGGGAAATGTAAACATTTTTGGGGAGGAGGCAAAATTTGAGTTAATTTTTGAAGAGTGCTGTTAAATTTTTGTATAAGTATTTAGTATCGTTGGAAAGGCAATTACTTGAAAAATAAAAATATGTACATAATAAAGTATATAAAAAAATAAGTATTTAAACTATTAATAAATTTTTCAAATATAAAAAAGTTTATCTCATTACAGATTTCTTGAGTGGGTAGCTATATATATATATATATATATATATATATATATATATATATATATATATATATATATATATATATATATATATATATATATATATATATATATATATATATATATATATATATATATATATATATATAATATATATTTATAATTTTCTTGTTCAAAATATAAAACATTTAATTGAACGAAGGTATATGATTCAGAATTTTGAGCACAATATGGAAGGCAAAAGTATGGAGTCCGTCTACTGCACAAATTATAAAAAACAAATGCAGTTTATAAATCAGTTTTAAAAATGGATTCTAATCTTTAAAAAATACAAAAATACTCTAAATGTATTAAAATCTAAAAGAAGAACTAAATCTGTCAAAAAGGTTAGTATTAAAAATTCAAAAAATTCCAATGGGAATCTATAGATTCTTTAGAAAATATTACTACTGAAAGCAAGAATAGAACGAACTATATTTTATAAATCACAGTCCACATATTTTTAAAAAATAAATAAATTAAATTTAAGGTTGCCTCATGTGTCCACGTTGAATCGCTAGGCACGATTAAATTTCTTCAACCTGGCTTTAAAAATAATCCCTTTGAATCCGTAAAGCAAAACTTAGTTCAGTTGGATGAGAGAGATTCCAAGCATATGATTTTTTTATGATTGTGTATGAAATGAGCATAAGAAAAGAGTTGAGGTATAATGAAAGCTTAAATCTAATTGATGGATCTGAAACCACTGGATGGGAAATTTCTAATAGTATGTGTTTTTATGAATTAATTAAAATTTTCTGATTTTAAGCTCATTCTTAACTACTTTGGTTCAGAAAATAGTTTACGTGCGGTTAATTAAAGCGAAATTGTTAAAGAAAATATTACTATTTTGAAAAGCATTGTTTTTTCGACTTTTTTGAAATGAATGTTAAAAGTTTTTTTCGTATATGATTTTTCACACTTAATTAAGTCCGGTGCTATTAAAACTACAACCTAAACCACAAAATTTCAAAAAAATCAATTCAGCAAAGCAATGAAGCGCGTTTCATTGTTCTTTTTAATATTTGGTAAAAATGGAATTTATTGATAAAAAAATATGTTTTCTTTCCAAATGGTATGAAACTGACTATAAATGCAGTTCTTATTCTTGTTAATAAAATTTTGATGGAATTTGCAATAATAATTACCAGCTCGTAGCCGAAAAAAATAATATATTGGCAAAAAATTGGTAACTAAAATAGTACAGTCAAGCTCGTCAAGCAATTAAGAAATCATTCAAGGATAACACAAGTTAATACTTGCGAAAATTTTCTCGTCGAACTGAGAAAGATCGATGAATTTTTAACAACTCCAAACGAGCAGATTTTGGAAACTTAGCAGCTCCATCAGATAATTTAATGGACGAAGCAAAAAACAAATTTTTGCTTCATCCATTTTGTTTGCAGACTCTTGTTCTTAACACAAAATAAAATTATTGGACTTTCTACTCTTCGTACTCCTCCAAGAAAAGAAAATAATAATTTTTTGTCAAACGAATACTTCATATAATTAATTTAGATTAATTTCTTATCAAAAAGAAATTTTAATGTAAAATATAAAACTTTATCCAAAATAAAGAATGATAAATTAACTCTTTACTTACGTCAACTTTTAAATACAATTTTTTAAATCTTTTTAATTATAATAAAAAATATAATAAAAATAAAAAACTTTTTATTAAAAATAAATTAAAAAAATATTTATTTCCCATAATTATTATTTGACAAATTTACAAAAGCTGATATTAAATGACTAGTCGCAAATAATCGTTCTTCTCCAAAAAAAGTATGCGAAATTTTGGAAAAGTTTGATCATACAAAAAAAAAATATATATATATAAAATATTAATATTTATAAAAATATTATATAAAGACTACAAATTTATTTTTTGAAAGCAAATTTTTTATAATTCAGTGTATTTATATTATTATTAATTTAATTTGATTTATTTTACATATTTTTTAAATTTATTTTTAAGTTTAAATTTTTTAAAGTTTCATCTTGTTTGTTTAAATTTAAAATTTTGCGTTAAGAAATTTATTTACATAAAACAGTGTGAAAGAATTAAATTTTTTATACTATTATTTTCAAGCTCACACGTTGTTTAAACTGCTATTGGATCATGATATACAAATATGGGTTCTTGATAGTCATTATCAAAGAATTCCGCCATTAGCCATCGAAACAGGAGACGGAAAAGAATGCATGATTACGCCATAAAAAACCATACATTTTGAAACACTTTGTAATAATTTTAAGAAAGTGCAATTTATAATAGTTTTTCTTAAATATAACACGAACACTTAATGATTAATAATTTCTACCGAACCGATTTCGATAATTTTTGGATTGGTAGTGAAAGGAATAGCTTAATAGCTTAATATTATGGCTGAATTTCATTTTAATTTGTTTATAATAGTTGAAAATTTAAAGAAAGTATTGTGCTTAAACTCAGTGGTTGCCTAAGATGTCGGTATATATACTTTAATATACTGAACCGATTTCTTGGTTTTAAGTAGGAAACTTCTCGGGACTTTAACAAATACACAGACTAAATTTCATTGAGCTCTGTTAATTATTGTAAATGTGACAAAAATAACAGTCAAACAGAAGGAATGAAGCTAAAACGATACAGCAAGAATATATACCCATTCTGAGGTGAATCCTCATTAGCGTTACACACATAATGACTAAGAAAATATACCTTCTTTTCCAATTGTGGTGTTGGAGGGTATAATAAATAATTGCTTGTTTTTTGAATTTGCAATTCATTGTTTTAATGTGTTAAATATGTAGAACACACGTATACGCCCATATAAGAATGAAATACTGCGATGTGGGCATAATACGTTCTAATGTGTGTGAAGATAATGTAAGACCTATAAGTGGGCTCTGAGGGATTTTGATTAATGTAGCAAAATGAAGTGCTAGTACGCATTCCCACCATATGAATAATGAAGCTTAGGGTCCATGTTATTACAGGTTTTCCTGAATTGTATTTGTGAAATTTTTAAACATTTTCAAAATTCAAAGTTGTTGTATGTAAGACCGACATGTGGGCTCTAAGAGATTTTAGTAAATGTTGCCAAACGAAGAGCTAGCACGCTTTCCCACCACACGGAAAATAGAGCTATTGGATTTCCGTCCATGCTATTGGATTTCACGATTTGTACTTGTGAAAATTTGATATTTTTTAAATTTCGTAAATAATGAATGAATTTAAAATTAATTCAACACTATAAGCAACAGGATTCATATAATTGCGGAATAATATGTTTGCAATTAATGGAATCGCTGCTTAGGAATGCATCACTTATTGATATTTTTAGTCCAGATAAATATAGGACCAATATAAAAATTGATTTGATTAAATATTAATCTAATATCACTATACATTGTCAAATGTATCACATGTAAAAGAGGGATAGATGCTGATGTTTTTAAATACTTAAATGAATCTTTAATAATCAAAAACAACTCTGAGCCATTTCTTCCGATTTTTCATTTACCATTTACCATGATAAAAAAGCACGTACTAGTGTAATAAATAACGGTTAGACGTTATTATTATTATTATTATTATTATTATTATTATTATTATTATTATTATGTGAAAGTAGTTCTATAACGTTTGCATTGGTAGAGATATATAATAAAATGTGACATAGACAGAACTAAGGTAATTTTAAGGTTTGTAGATGTACAATTATCAAGCTGACGCAATAGTATGTAACATTTTTAAACCACCATACATTCTAGCAGCCCTGCCAAATCTTATGTCATCTTTTTTTTATTTTAAAAGTAAAAAATATAAAACTTATTATTGCTTAATTTTTAATTTGAGGACTTAATACAAAACTATTTGGTAGAATTCTAAAAAACTGAATAATATTGCGACAGGGATCATATATAGATTTAAGAATTCATAAAGTGGTTATATCAATCTAAAATTAAAACTTAAAAATAATACCTTTTGGTTTTTTCTCCAAAATTTCTTTATAAATGATTTTCTTTTTTGTTCTTTCATTTACTTAATGTTTCCAAAATAAAATCATGTTCAGCCAATCCACAAAATAAATATTCCTAGAATCGCTATTCAAACTTAATCAATTTTGATAGAATTGTTTAATTTCTCATGTATTGTTGGAAACATAAGCAACTTTTCCTCCGTGGCTACTTATTAATTGTCTTATACGTTCTCTTTAAATAAAATATTAAATTATATATATTATATATATATTATATATATTATTTCATTATAGAAAATATCTATTATGTAAAAATGACAATAAACATAAATTTGCATTTCTCTTTAAATTATAATAAAATAAAATAATATTAAGATAAAAATTAGTTGTTTGAAACTTAAGCAACTTTTAAAATTTCGTATGATAATAAAATTGTATAAGATGCGTTAGAATAAATTTTGACATATCTTCCTACTCTGATTTAAGTAAATTTTTAATTTCCAGATTATTTCTGAAGCTACTATTCTTTTTAAAATACGAGAGAAGTGTCTATGAGATGCTAGTTCATTATCTGCGATGATCAAACTATCTTATTCGGAAATAACAAACCTTTGAACAACTTTAATAATTACTTGGGGCCATTGCAGTTCTGAAACGCCCATCGGATTGGTATTTCTCACAGATTATGGCGTAACAACATGTGAGAGACCAATATGACCCTTAAAATAAAATGATCCATAACTAAATGATATAGTCCTTCATTTTGAATTTTGATAAGGATTTATGAACTAATCTATAGCAATATGAAGAACAGTTTAATTAAGGTTTGAATTTAAACTAAACCAAAAAACAAAGTAAAAGCGATTTAATCCCAGACCTACCAGAGAAAACGGGATAGCTGTGTTTTTGTTTAAATCTGTTTTTCGGAGCTTTTATAAAAAATCCAAAAAGTGGAACGTTTTATTTTCAGAGACCATTTGATATGCTATGTTCTGAGAAATACCAATTCAATGAGTGCTTCTCATAAAAAATTTCTTTCGCATTTTAAAAAGCAGAGCTTGAACACAATTCTGCAGAAATAACATTGAGCTGAAAAACTGTCTAAACTCAGAGTAGAAAGCTATGTAAACATATATTATAATGAATCTTTCGTATAATATATTCTAATCATAATAACGGAATTTATCATACGAAATGTTAAAGTTGCTTAAGGTTCGAACAACGAATTTTTATGTTAATATTGTTTTTAATTTATTATAATTTTCAGAAAAACGAAAATTAATTTTTTTTTGTAATTTTTAGAAATAAAAAGTTAACTTTAGATAAATTTATTTAAAGATAACATAAAAGCCAATGAATAATTACTGGGAAAAATTTGCTCAAAACACTATATATTAATCCAACGATTCATGTAATAAAGCTAAATGAAATGTAAAAAGAAATGCAAAAGATTTTATTTAAAATTAAACAAAAGTCGTAAAAGTTACAATATACAAATAATTTTATTCTTTTTAAACACAATAACAAGAATATGTACAAATTTTAACAACATTTTTTCATAATCGATTATCAGTAAGTTGATGTCTATTAATTTACTTCTTTTTGTATTTTATTATTTCTAACAATATCTTAATATATTTAATTCAAAACAGAAAATCCAATCATCTAAAGATCTTATATCACTTCAATCCCTCTCTTATTCCTTCAATACGGCCACAGTTGCCAAATTCCCTTAGAGCCTATGTCTTAAGTACACAAAACAACTCGGAAAAAAACAATTTTACTCTGCGATAGCACGGACCCTTGTCTCCATTATATATATAGTGGATATGCGTACCAAATCTTCGTTTGGCCATATTGACCAGAATCCCTTAGAGCCCACATGTAGGTCTTACATACACATAGTTTGAATTTTGATTTTTTTAAATTTTTACAAATATAATACGGGAAAACCAATTATACCCTGCGATAGCATAAACCGTTAGTGTCATTCCTATATGGTAAGAAACTCTTCGTCTGGCCAAATTGACCAAAATGCCTCAGTAGCTGTTACATAAAGTTGTAATGTCGATTTTTTTAATTTTCACATATACAATTCGGGAAAACCAATTATATACTGTGATAGTATGGACCCTTAGCTTCATTCTACAGATAGTGGGAATACGTGCAACTCTTCGTTTGGCCACATTGACCAAAAACCCTCAGAGTCCACATATAGGTCTTACATACACAAAGTTTATGTGTGTGAGGTTAAATTCTAATTTAACTAGCGAAGACAAAAACCAACAATGTTAACAGAGTCGTTAACTTTGAAGATAAACTCGAATTTAACAAAAAATATATTTCTGTGAATTTCTTCATTTTTTAAAATCTTCTAGAATGTCGGTCTAAGTTTTTAAAAGTAAAAATTCTAAATTATTTTCAGAATTGAGTGTGAGTTTTCTTAAAAAAATTTCAAAATCCTTACTTTGTGTATATGAAACCAGTGGGAGGTACATCCAAACAAAGAGCATGCATCAATCGGGACCACATCGAAAAGGAAAACATGGGTCCATACTATCACAGCATATAACTGGTTTTTCTGAATTGTATTCGAAAAAATTTTTAAAATTTTCAAAACTAAAACATTATGTATATGTAAAACCTATATGCGTGTCTAATGTGGCCAAATGAAGGGTTGGTACGCATTCCCACCACATGGAGAATAAACTTAAGGGTCGATACTATCACAGGATAGTAGATTTTTTTTAGTAGAAAAAAAAAATAAATAAAAATTAAAACTTTGTGTATGTAAAACCTATATGTTTACTCTGAGGGATCTTGGCCAATGTGATCATATAGAGAGGATATGAGAGGGATTGAAATGATATTAGGTTTTTGAATGACTAGGTTTTCTGTTTTGAATTGAATATAATAGATAGGTAGAAATAATGAACTACAAAGAGAACTAAATTAATTAAATTCAAGTTACTGAAAAACGATAATATTATTCCGATAAAAAGAAAATAAATGTCGTTATTTTTCATTTTTTATGTTTTATTGTTCTCAGTATCTCTTATACTGTATTGACATTATTATAAAAACTGTTGTTAAAATTTGTACTTGTTCTTATTTGATTTGTTAACATAAAAAATACACTTTTTGGCATATTGAAAGCTAATCATATTTGGTAATACCAAATATGATTAGCTTTCCTTAAATATATAAATATTCATGCTTCCTGTGTACCGTTAGAGATGTCTATAAAAGTTTATATGATCATCTTTTGGTGCTTTCGTAAATTTGAAGGTGTACTAATTTCTCATAGAACCCGTTTTATCTTTTACCAATTTTCTTTACATATCCACGATTACTGATTAAGAGATGTTTGCTTTTATATGAATCAATTAATGAAGGACTTGAAATTTTTCATTTATTTTTTTATAAAATTATATTATTATTATAATAAAATTTAAACTCCGAAAAAAAGTAATATTAATCCATTCAAAAGTAATTACATAAAAAATAGATGTTTAAGACTTCTGCAACTAAATTGGAATAAATTTGTAATATAGTAAACGTATTTATGTTGACTTAGGTTGGAAATTATTAAACGTAAGAAATAACCACGTAGATCCAGTCACAAAGCCATGTGAGATAATACTGGGAGATACTAATAAAATAAATTTTAGGACATTTGTTTTATTTTTAATTTATCTTTTTACATTTCCTTCCACATTTCATATCGCTATATTACATGATTCTTTGGGTTAAATTATTTGAAACTATAAGGAGGGCAGTATACAGTATTATTCGAAAGCTAAACAAATTTTTCTTAGTAAGTTTTCATTGTCTTTTACGTTTTCTTTAAATAAATTAATGAAATTTTTTCTTTTATTTCCAAAAATTAAAAAAAATAATAATTTATGTTTTCCTGGAAATTATATCCTGTGATAGCATGGACTTTAAGCTCCATTCTCCATGTGGTTGGAATGCGTGCCAACCCTTCATTTGGTCACAGTGGCCAAGATCCCTTAGAGCTAGTGTTGCCAATTTTTTAGGAGCATAAGTGGCTAAACCCCTATAAAATAGTGGCTAAAAAATGGCTAAAAAATTTATTGAAAACAAAATTTGAAGTCAAAAGTAATTTATTTATTTAAGTATTTGTTAAAACGTTGAAAAGATATTATTAATTGAACTTTAAAAAATGCTATTATTTCTTCATAAATAATAAATACCTAAAAGTAAATAAAAATGGCTTAAAATATTTAATGGCAAAATTAAATTTTCGTTCTTAAACCATGGAAACCAATTGTATCCTGTGATAGCACGGACCTTTAGCTACATTCTGCATTTGGTGCAAATGCGTGCCAACTCTTCATTTGGCCACAGTGGCCCAATATGAGTTATACATATACTAAGTTTTAAATTTGATTTTTTTAACTTTTCACAAGTACAAATCAGAAAAGCCAGTTCTATTCTGTAAAACTATGGACTCTTAGCTCCATTTGCCATATGGTGGGAATACGTGTCAATTGGCCATAGTTGCCATAATTCCTTAGAATGAATACAATTCAGAAAAAAGAGTAATATCCTGTGATAGTATGGACCCTTAACAGGGTCCCTTGTCCTCCGTTTCCATGTGGTCACGTTGGATGGCACCTCTTTGTTTGTCCACAATGGCTAAAATCCTGTTTGTTTTTACTGTTGGTAAAATTAAAATAACTGTTGCCACTAAAAAATTACCATTGTTGTTTTTTGTATTACTATGGCTAGACTGCGTCTGCCATCTCGAGAAATATTGGTAGTTTTCCTGATTTAAATTAAAAACCTTGACTAGTAACATGGACTTTATTTGTTCGATAAATTAGCAATTTTTCTAAAATGATCATTAGCGCTTCCATCACAATAATAATTATATAGCATTTTCAAATGAATCATGATTTTTGTAAGTCAAAATTGTTCTCATGGGTATTTTCTCCTTAAAGATCCTAAGAGCGCTCCTCATATTTGTCTTAGGAAAAAATTATATATATATATATATATATATATATATATATATATATATATATATATATATATATATATATATATATATATATATATATATATATATATATATATATATATATATATATATATATATATATATATATATATATATATATATATATATATATATATATATATAATATATATATTATTTGAATTTTCAAAAAACCGATATCGAATACGGTTTTATGTTAAAAAACCGGGTTTTGTTTGATGATTATAGATTTATAAAAAAAATTATCGTGTAATGACTTTTATATGAAATGAAGTAAAAATAATGGTTCCTTATCAAAATAATATTTGAATATATCTTAATTATATACCTACATATCTCTACCTAGAAATAACAAAAAAACTTGCAGAATCTTATTTAATTATTTCTATTGACGTGATTAATTCGAAAACATACGGTCATAACAAAATCGATTCATAATATACAATACTTTGCTGGAGTTACACACGGAATGAAACATTTAATATATTTACTCTTTCAAGGCGGAATATACAAGTTGAATATAATAGTGAAAAGTTTAAAAGTGACTTCCATTAAAAACCATTTAACCGACTTAAAAAACCGGGATGTCGAATAATTCGAAAATGAAAAGTATTCGAAACCGATCGGTTATAGAATAGAATTCTTACTTGTTTAGTTTTTTTTATTTTATTGCAGTAAGATATAGTAAAATCAATAATTAAAGGTATTTTGATAAATTGAATATTTCAGGAGATCAAAAACCACAAATACTATGTGTGTGCCTGTTGTTTTATGATTATGGTGAAACGGAAAAAAGAAACGAATAAATAATATTATAAATAGACTGAAATTCTTATCTCTTATTATATAATTTTATAATTTTTACCTCAAATTCATTAATAAAATTGAATTTTTATATATTTTATGATTGCAAAGTCACAATGCGGCTTTGACCCAGGGATGTAAAAGTTATTTCTTAACAATATTATTACAATACCCCTCAAATAATATAATATTATATACAAAATGTAAAGTATTATAGTATTATATTATTATATTATAGTTTATCTTTCCCAGTTCTCAAATTATATTTATATTCTAATAGATTTTGTTCACTTTGCTTAAAATCATTATCATTAATAATATTTAGCTTTTGTAGCGAATCGAGAACTAACATACTTGGTATATTTATTTTGGTGCCTGAAATAATTTGATTCTATGCTTTATCCAAATTCTATTTTCTTTTATTTTCATAATATAGGTTTATTTCTCTACTTTCTTTAATACAGAATATATTTTTTGTCATTACGATATCATTTTTATTTAAATTAACTTTTTTAGTATCTTCGTAATCAAATTTTTGGTTATTTTGTTTTATTTTTAGGTTTTGTTGTAAACTTTTGTTTTTTTTATAATTCTTTTCTGGTTTATCAAAACTAACCGATACTTATTTACGTTTATTGACCATTAAAAATAAAGGTGAAATTTTTTTTTTCCAATCGTTCAATGTGCAGTTCTTTTAATAGAGCACTAGCTCAATTTGTTTAAAAAAACAAGTTTTGTGAACTCTTCTCTCCCACACAATTTTGAAAATATTTTCTCAATGCGAGGTAAAGAATACCTTTCCACTTGAAGAAACTTAATCAGAGTGACCATAAAATTCCCAAAAATACGGATACTTCCATCTAGCCGGCTTTTCCGCGTGTTGTCTAAAGAAATTAGTGTGCTTCCATTTCTTATTATTAATCTAGCATCACTGTTGAACAATCCCAAACTACCATCGAAAAAGGAATTAAACTATTTAACAATTTCTTCCTTAACATCTATATTCTGGCGTATATTGAAATTTAAGATCGCAAGCTACCAAGTAATGGTGAACTGTAATTTTTAATGACCATTAAAAATTCCCTTACTAGAATAATGCTAGCATTATTATAAGCTCTTTTTATTTATATACACATGTATATATTTATGACAATAACAATTGTTATCTTTAAAGAAAACTTTTTCAATATAGAACATTTGATTTCTTTATTATCCTCAGAAAGTGAAATAACACAACAAATTTATTTTACAATTATTAATGTATATGAATTCGTTTTAATTTTTACATAAACATTTATAAAATTATTTAGAAACAAAAAAATTAACAAATTTGAAGGACAGTGTATATAAAGTCATTAGGAAAAGGTTAAAAAATTGTTTAAAATAACATTTATATATCAATACCAGTTTGTTACCTGTTATACGCAATATTTTATTGGAAAAGAACATTAATTGCATATAATTGCAAACTGGGTATTAAAAAATCAAACTGACTGTCAATTCACAATTCTCTGCAGTCATATACATATGTATGTATAATTATTTTTTTATATTTCTTTAATTACAATTATCCTGCAAAAATCTGCCTATATAACAAAAAAAATCAAACGTACAAATATGTAACATAAGAAATACATACTTTAGCAAACACAAACATTGTTTAATATTAAAAAAATTAAAAAAAACACACACACACATAAAAATTCATACAGCAAAAGTAATTTTAATATGTGCGTACGTATGTATAACAATACAATAATTATAAATATATAAAATTTATAAGGTTAACAAAAATTTTAACCGCTACACAGGACTTTAAATTTTTTTCTGTGAATTATTCATTTTAAAAATTCATTTTTTTGGATTTTGCTCTTTTTGATTTTTATCATTTTTTAGAATTAAATTCTTGTTCAAAAAGCGATAAAAAGTAAAACT
This sequence comes from Cochliomyia hominivorax, assembly GCA_004302925.2. Lineage (NCBI taxonomy): Eukaryota > Metazoa > Arthropoda > Insecta > Diptera > Calliphoridae > Cochliomyia > Cochliomyia hominivorax. The sequence goes on from PYHX02000494.1 coordinate 37,266,002, forward strand.
ATTATTTAAAAATAAAAATCTTTGAAAGATCCGATCATTTGAATAATAAAAAAAAAGGATCAAAAAGCGTTCCTTGGTTGGCACTTATACAATTTTTAAAATATCCATTGTATCCACTGTAAAATTATACTGTATTCAGAGCACGTGTCTAAAATCGTCTGAAAAGTTATATTATATATACTTATATACCTTAATAGAACCATAAATTTTTATTTAATATTGAACAACTGTCCTCTCTTAAAAAATTAACATTTTTTTGTCGTACAAGTCTTCTTTAAATGACGTGGCTGCTTATATAGGTTACAATTATATAATTTACGTTTACAGTACTGACTGCTGTGTTCATAAAATCCACATACTGCTGACTGTTGACTATTTATAAGTAGCAGATGTTGCCTCTGCTGACAATTTTCGCACTTTTGATGCCATTACCATTCTATTGCGCAGCCCTTGTACATAGTTAATATCGTATAAAAATATATTTACCTATTAATTTGGGGTTCTTTCTTAAATTTCACTGATAAATGTTCTTGTTATTTGTAGTGGGATGCACCAAATGCTTTTGGTGTAACTCACTTTCATAGCTGACTGCTTCTTTAGAAAACGACGAGGACCATATTGAGAACAGTTTTTATTTTTTGTTTGTAAGGTTTTTTGAATCTTTTTTTCATTCTTCAAACTATCGGATCTTTAGACTTTAATTTCAAAAAAATCGTGTTTTTTAACGCTCTTCTTTAATTCTAAGAAATGATACAAATAAAAAGGGCAAAATGCAAAAAGTTTTTTTATTAAGCTGAAAAAAGAATGTTTCTATGTTTACAACCTTTGTATGAATATACATATGTGTATATTAAGATGTTTTTACTTTTGTTGTATGAATTTAGAAGTTCTTATTATTGCATAGTATAAAACAACAACAGTAAGTTTAATTGAAAAAAGAGTTTTATTATTTCTTTAATCTCTTTAAAGAAGATTAAAAAAATATAATTTGAAAATAGAGATTTTGCTCCGAGTTTTTCCATGCTTTACTTGTTTTGTGTGAAAATCTTTAGACTTAAGCACACGCATGAGACTTGAGACTCACCAAAGGACGTTATTTCATTAGAATTTTAAAAATTCGTTTGACATTTGAATGGTTATTTCATATACCAGCTCGGCAGGAGTTGAGATATGATATATTTGATCGTAACTTCAAATAGAACATCGATAAATTAAGCGAAGCTTTTAAGAAACGATGTCATCGTTCCATCATTCCATTAGATGACGGGTGATAAGCATTATTCTAATTCGCTTGGAACCAAGTATATTTGCAAGCACATAGAACATATGATACTCGAACTGACAACCTTGATAAGTGGTAATTTTAGATGTAACACCAAATATTTTTTAACGGTATTGCTTCGAGCTATCTTTAAGTCTTCAAATAATCCAAAATGTTAAAAAAAACTGCACCAATTATGAGGTTATTTGCATCAGCGACGATGGGCATAGGATAGTGACGTCATTAGCACAGACTAATACAGATTGTACACGAAGCAATAATATGTCTTCACATAAAAATAAAAAACAGCAGTATGTACCATTTCTAAAATGTTATCTCTTTAATTTAGTATAAATGTCACCAAAATACACTAGAAACTTACAAATTGAATTGTCCAATAATTAATTAATTGTTATATATTGAACCGTCTAAAATAAGAACCTGTTCTTTTAATTTATAGTCTCGTGGCATTTACATTTTGTATGTGTATACATGTTAAATCTGATATGCCTGTATGGTGATGGCGATTTACCACTAGCTTTGCATTAAACCTCGAACTAAATCCAGATCTTGCCAATCAGTTTCACAATTAGTATAAATGAAATTGAAAATTAAGATTAAGAAGTGTTTACTGATAGATTTGAAGCAAAAACAATTTTTAACCACTTTCATTTGCCACCTTTTAAATTTTGTAGAATGAAGTCTTGAAATTGAACATTCCAGATATTAGAACCACAAAGATGTTCTAATTTGTGAGTCTACTGTATATTAATTATTTTTAAATAAAAATTTGGTTCAACTAATTGTCGTAAAGTTAGAGATTTTGTTTCAGAAGTCACAAATGTAATATTGTTTTGTCAAATCGGATGCAAAAGCATTAATTTTAAATAAATATAAAAATATTTTTTTTAATTTTTTTCGGATATAACTTTCTTGAATATATGCAACATTAAAGACTGATATTGGATATATTGAAGAATGTTATAACATATATATTTGGCTTTTGTTCCCAAAATATGTGTCTTAAGCTTAAAAACTCTTAAATTTAAATTCCGGAAAAAGATATTAAGCTAAAAAACTTATTTTTTAATTACAACTAATGAATGAATCTAATTTGACCGAAACAATTAAAAAATGAGTGGCATTAAAAATGAATGTAGTTTGGAATAGTCATTAAAACCAGTCGCATCCAAATATATTGGGAAAATGAATTATTATTCGGTTAAGTTCGTCTATATATTACCATACATCATATTATTGGCTTTATTTTGAATGAAAATTTATTTTAAATGAAAATTTAAAAAAAAATCCGTAAATTCATGTAAATAATGTAAATAAGAAAATGAACAAAATAACTAAGGGCCACTGTGTTGTTGTATTATATATTCATAATAATTCAACACTAATATGATCAATGTAAATCAATGCATATTAAAAATATGTATATTTGATGTTTTCAAAAAACAAAAACCGAAGACAATAAAATAAAAAAATGTACTAGAAAATTTCCCATCATTTGTTGCAGCAATTTTAGATGATAACGGATGTATTGTGGCCACGAATTTAAAATGCGACCACAAAAATTTCTGGAGTTGATGATCCAAAATTTTTGGCGAATGAGCGAATTATTAGAATTTTAGGTCAAGCATGAACAAAGAGATTTGGGAATATTTTTTCTCTTGAGCACGTCCTATGTCTTCTTAAATATGTTGGTCTTGGATATTAAAAATAATTGATTTAGTGCATTTTATAATTCTTGGGGCTGCAAAAAAAAAAAGAATGAAATGATATTTGAGAAAATCGAAGCATCCAGGCGACTTCGAGGCACAGTTTTGCGTTTTTCTTTGTCGATTACTTGTAAATTTTTATCAGACAGTTTATTATAGGATTAAAAATTGTTGAGATACGTCTCCAAACGCAACTAACAGTAAGGTTCTGTATTTCTAATTTTCTATTGCCAACGAAAACATATAGAGTTAAAGAATGCTGCTTGTACAAAGAAAATTTTCCAGATTAATTACTGTAAATAGATTCTTAATTTTTGCCATAAATTAAGCTCCACACAATTCTAACTTAGATTTCCTTCTTGGTTGAGCTACAGGAGATTTTGCTGTTAATAGCTGAACTGAAACGCTTCTTGAAGGCGTTTTAACTCTGACGTAGAAAGAACAACCATGTGCTCGAATCGAAGAGTCACAAAAGCTTTGAAATTCAAAAATGTGAATTATTGTGTAAGAGAGCATTTTGAGGTCTGAAACGTAGATTTTCCAAGCTATGTGTAATTCTTGGGGCTTGACTTAAAACTTCTTTGATCTCATGATTTTCCACTGTGTCTGCTCCGCCTAAAAATCAACAACATAAAAGAAGACTTTATAGTTTCTGTGCAAAGTTGAAATTCTTCCAAGCATTGATCTGCTATATAACGTAGACTTTTATAGCAAGTTAAGGAACAGATGACATACCATATGTGACGGTGTTAAGCTGGTACGTACGAATTTCTTCTTCCTCTGAATTTCTTCACAAAACATATTGGAACCTTCGATCATGGGAATTAATAAGAACTTGCCGGTACATCTTGACTATATCTGCTGTAAGAGCAAAACGACGAAAACGAAATGTAAGCAATATTTTATAAAGTTCATCTTGGAACTCTTAATTTAACTGAAGACACAATTTTGCGGAATGAAGATATGTGACTCATCTAATCGTGGATTACAAATTAGACTACTTTCATACCCTTTCATGAAATGTTCATTCTGCATTTTGAGATTGTTGTCACGAGTAAACTTTCATTCCTGAAATGCAAAACTTTTGATAGCCACATTTCGGGAAAGTCCTAAAGTGTCACAGGGTTTCCTTAAACCATACAATTCGACCAGATGATTCATTACAAACTGTGCTGTTGAAAAACTTTTCACATTCGATTTGTTCAGGTGTGAAAACATCTTCGATTTAACACAAACCTTGCAGTTTTAAATCTACTTCTTCTTCTTCAATCGAGAGCATACGATAAGAACCACAAACCGAAGAATAATTCGAAATCCGAAGAGCGTTTTTTGTAATTTGGGCAAATTTGTACCAAGTTTTATTTGACCAACGGACAATATATGCTGGGTATTTGGGGGCAAATTCCAAGTTGTGACGTTAATTCAGAATCATTTTTGGGAAAACTCATCAGTGATGAAATTCAGCTGTACAAAGTATGACCAATTAATAAGAACCTTTACCATCATGAATGAGAAGCATTTCAGTAGCGAAGCACCTGTTCCGGCACAGATTTTTCAATTTGAAGTGGAGATGAAAGCCTTGATACTGACTTAGACCGATGAAGCAAACTATGATGCGAGCACTTGAATGAGGAGGAACAGCTGTTAACTTGATGCTCTTTCGATAGACAATTGAGACAGAGACCCAATGTTGAGCAACATCCATGTCTTTAAAACAAGAACAACGACTAACAGCTTTCGAGCAAAGTGTGCATGTGCGTTTTGATACCGATAAAGTATACCGAGATACAAAATGGTTATTTGTGGACTTACCAGAATTATTTTCAAGCTTACGAGGGGCCACATGAAGTGGAGTCAACCGATTCCTTATCAAACTGCCCTCATGGGCCAAAGAATCGTTCTATTTTCTCCTTGTGACGTCATCAACTTTTTTCATCACTATATAAATAAGCACTGGATTTACAATATCACAAGAAGAGCCAAGAGATAACAAAGAGCTATATAATGTAGAAACATTATCGACTAAACTGCGTAATTGAGCACAATTGTATTTAGGCATGACGGGAAGTGAAGTTATGATCGATTTGTTGTTGTAATAATTTTTCAGCCTTTCTAAAACCTTCTGATAATTTTCGTTTGTAATATGGTACGCGTTCCTGTTCCCAGACCTTTACAATGAGGCAGTTAAAAGATGATTCAATTTTTCTATACTTGATAAGCACACGATCAATAACTTGGCTGAACGCAATATACAATTTTTGTAGTCAATGTACTTACCACCAAACTTGAAAACAAATTACAGAATCCGACAACGTTGAATTATGCACATCCCCACCAAACTGCATTTGGCTGCGATATATAAATCTTCAAATTCATGCTTAACATTGTTTTCTGGTCGTATATTTCAGTTTGTTTTTGGTCTGTCAATATTTGTTTGTAATATGACTGTAAAATTTCTAAACAATATTTGAGCTCTACTGAAAACAGAGTCCGTCCTTTTCCCCTTCCATTGGCTTAATGTGTTTCTTGATGAGAGCAATATTTTTCTTTGTATAAGATGTTTGTTGTTTAACCTCTTCCAACTGCATTGTAAAATTGAAAATTGTTACAAAAATATGTTATTTGAATCGGGTGTCTTAAACTTTAAATTATTTTCCAGAAATATTTGTAAAAATTAGAACTTCAAAATCACTTTTTAAATTTTGGAAGAATAAACCACAAAATGTCGAATTTATTTTTAATGGCGACATAATTTTCATGTGTCATGCTTTAGAATTTCTTATACAGAGACTACATGTACGTCACGAAATGTCTTTAGAATTTTTGTTGCACCGCACTAGCTACCATTCAACGAAAAGATTTTAGAATTTACACGGACCGCACAACGAAAAAACTTAATAATTTTTTAAATAATTATTGCCCCACGTTGGGCGCCAAATAGTGCGATTATTAGCTTTTTTGTGGCCGGCCTCGAAATAGGAAAAATTTGTGATTTCAATTTGTTATCTAGAAGACACTGCTCTCGGCTCTTAAAGAGCCATGTTATTTAAATGTTCTTATTAAAAGAACCTTCGACCTTGAACTAGAGAGGTTTTGCAATAATTTCTTTATTACCAAAAACTTTAAGTTAAACTAACAATTCATATAAAATAATGTTAATAAGAAAACTAACAAAATAACTAATAAACTACTGTGTTCTTGGATTAGTTGTCTCTCATAATCATTCAACGCTAATCATTCTCTAATATAATTTGTTGTTTTCAAAAACGAAACCAAAGACAATAATATGTAAGTTGTTTACAACACATACATATCAGTATAAGTGTACAGCAGTAGCCGGCACTGCTGTGAATTTTTACTCTTTTCATTTTTTTACAAGAAGATGCTCATTTTTTTTGCAAATTCATTCAGTCTGGGTTGAAGCGGCAATGAAAGTGATGGTTTTGTCGGATAATTTTCTACTAAAATAAAAGTTTAGAGAGATATGGATGTATGACCTAAATATAAATTTTATTTCAATCAAGAATTAATGTTGTTATTGAAACAGTGGTAATTTTCCATTAAATAATCTTATTTTTTCTTTTCACATTGAATAGTAGACATTTTTGTTGCCAAATTAGTAAATATTTTTTCTATGTTCTTTAATAGAAAATTACAGTTTTCACATACACAAAAACAAAATATGAAAATTACTCTCTGTCGCATCCTACAGAAACAGACAGAAAAGCATAAGAGATAAAACACTAACGGCTAATTATTAAAAATATAAATAGTGGTTCAAAACAATTAAATTTGTAACAAATTACAGTGGTTACAGTGGCTCAAAAATATAAATATATTTAAGTACAATACAAATATGAAATTTTGCAGAGGTTCAAATATCAACAAAACAAGAGTATTATACGGTGACCTAACAGATTTAATGCACAATGAACAATGTCTATTGTAAAACATATTAAATCAACTTAATGTTAGTTTTTGATTAAATATTATGCAACGAAATTTCTCCACTTACAGCTTTATTGATCTCAAATATTTGCAAACTAAAGAAAGGTTCCGAAAGCGTAAAATGCGCCAAGCCAGCGAATATCGGAACAAAAACGTGAGTATAACTTATTGATAAAATATGTTGAAAATATTTATCTTTGAAAAATATACATTTAAATAGAAATTCTCTAATTTTAAAACAGGTAAGAGTGCTAGTAATTTATAAATAATTGTAGGAACATATTAAAAATTCTTTTAAAAGGTGGTACCACTCGCCCATGCTCTATATACAAAATTTGTTAGTCTTTAATAATTTTATCTACGTTGTCAATTTCAAGAAATTAGCTTTTAAAATGTCAGAGACAAGTGGTATTAAAGGGAGATACCAATGACATATGCCCTCAATCGAAAATTTCTGTAGCCTATAATAGTTTTCATTATGTAGAAATAGCTATACGAATATAATTTACTTAAAGCTTTAACATTTAGGTCATTTTCAAAAAATATATCTTATTTATAAAAATGAAAAATGCAATGAAAATGGCTAATTGATTTATTAAAGAAAATTAATATAATGGTTTACAAAAGAGATAACCAAAATAAGGTTAGTAAAATAGTAATTGGGCTGTAAATTGGAATTTAATAATTGACTCGCTATAACCTCTATGAATTATGATAGTACATTTAGATTTTTGATTTTAGAAACAAAATGAGACATTTGTGTAAAAAATCGTACTAAAAGTTTCCGAGAAAATAAGGCTCATCCAATATGGTAAAAAAAATCGTTGCTGAGCAATAATTTAGTATCCAAGAATTGACTCGCTATAAGCTGTATAGATTGTGATAGTAGATTATTTTAGAAACAAAATGAGATATTTGTGTAAAAAATCGTGCTTACAGTTTCCGGGAAAATTGTTGCTATTACTAACATAATCTTAGATTCCAAGTTATGTCATACTTTCCATATTTTGGTTATCGCTTAGTTTCTTTGGTCTTAGTTTTTGTGCCATTTTCTTAGATAATGGTACTTTGTAAGTAATTAATATTTCTGGTTAATTTCCGTAATAACTTCTGATAAATATAATATTTTTGACTTTCGTTTTTCTTAATTCCTATTTTCGACGCTACCTTGGCTCACGTTAAATGTGAGTTTATATGTATAATCATTTGGATTCATCCAAATTCATCATTATGTACCATAGTACAAACAACAAAACTGTTAAAAGACATGAAAAAATAAATTTTGGTTTAAAATACAGAAAAAATTAGGGAGGGAGAATTTCCAAAAATGGATACAGAATTGTTTTATTGTAAAACAGGAAACATGCTGTTTCCTGTTTTACAAACTAATAAATTAGGAGTGGATTTGAAAAGTTTTACAGTGGATAAATTAACGCTAACCACAGTTAATTTTTTGGTTTAAAATGGTATTCGTGTAATGAAAGAAAGAAGTGAGGTGAGAAGCTATCAACAAGAGAATTTGTTCAGCCTGTTCTTTTACATTTAAGTATTAATTTACAAAGCATTGTTAAAGATGTTTTATCTAACGCAGATGAAACAAGCCTTTTGTTTTTATAAGATAAGATTATATGAAATATGTATAGATTTTGCTATTTTCTTTCAAATAAATAAAATTAATTATATAATTCGTTAAACCGGCATACCAATGTATTATTTTTAGATATTGAAATAAAATTTTTGTTAATCAGTCAATCATCATTACATTTTGCATGTAATCGTAATTCTCAAAAAGCTTTCATAAATTCAAAAAAAAAAAAATGAAATTTTCACATTTAACAGATACCAAAGAGCAAAAATTTCTTAAAATTACTTAAAATTTTAAAACATATCAATCTTTGAAACAAAAACATGATGTTTTCAAATTACAACTTTGCGATTTGAGAAACTAAGCTAAAATTTAGAGTGTTGTGAAAAAATAGTTTGAATTTGAAAAACTCTGGTTCAGTCAAAATTTGAGCTTTTGAAACTTTTTTGCATTACACTAAAGCTTATAAAATAGCCTTTAAAAAATCGATATAAGTTATATAAGAATTCTTTTTTAATTTTAAAAAAAAATATTTTTATTTCAAACAATGTGGGTTGTTGCCTGTAAAAAATTTAAAAAATTTTTTGTAGTCGATTTGAATCATCAAAGAAGATAAAAAGAATTTTGTTGATGGCTACGAATTACGCCTATAGAAGGGCAAAGACAGCAACTCACAAAATAAACAACTATGCTGAATTTAAATAGAATTGGTATATATTATTATTACGGGAAGGAATAGTTCTTATATAAGAGAGAAGTCAAATAATAAATCAAACAGAATGCTCTTTCTTATCTTTATTCTTATACCAAAATAAATGTTCGTAGCAAGTTCTACAAAATGCTCTTCAAATTGATTGATTTTGATTGAATCAACATTTTGCTTATTTTAGCCCATATTTTTTTCTTTTTATAAAAATAATTTTGTATATATTGCTTCTCGAGCCAGAAAGGGTATTTTAAATAAGATACTGCTTAGGAAAATAACAGATAATCTGTTGAAATTTTCTTTAAATTTGTACATTTAATCCATGTATGAGACTTGGATATAGCAAAATCGACACAAGATAAAAAATATGCAATGGGGTTTGTCCAAATTAAAATATTTTCGTCGTAATAGTTCATCAGATATTAGATTAGTAATATAAGCTTTAAATAGGGGAAAAATAAAACCGTTTCATAAGAAATTAGTTTCGATAATCTTTTTTTCTTTTTAAGAAGGAATATTTCCCCTTATCCAATGTACCATACGTTTACCCGGGGGAAAGCAGGAAAATTGTTTCCCCTTAAGGAAAAATTTTACCACCTTTTTGAAAAAAAAAAAATTAAAAAAATCCAATTACTTTTTTTTATTTCTATTTCAAAATAAAAAATGTTTTTTGGAATCCAAAAAAACCATAAAAATATTTAGAAGTAAGAGTTATCTTACACATGTAAGCGTATTACCAAATCTATGGGAAAACGTGAAAAATGTGTATGTAAAATTTCTTTAAGAATTTATTTAATAGTTCCAAAGTTACAGAATTATTTCCAAAAAAGCGTGGAACCTTTGTGGTACGTAAAAGAATGGGAATATGTCTCCAAGTACAATATCATGCATTAATATATGTATATCTTTACAGATAAGTTATCAATCGCTTTGTCCTATTAAGCTTATTTTTATTAGGTGATAAAAACAAGGTATTTATAAAGAGATATTATTCATGACATATATCTAATTTTTTAATTTTATATTTGTCCAGAAGCTGGATTTTTTTGTATGCAATTAAATCGCAAAATGCATTTAATAAGGCGATATAAGTCTGGGTCTAAAGAGTGAGGGGAATTGGAAAGTTGTTCCCTCTGATTGTGAATGTATGTGGCCAAAGCATTATTATGATGATATATTAGCTTATCATGAATCTCACCAACGTTACAATACGAAAGAGGTCCCTGAAATTCCTAATGTTAATAATTCCTAATGTTAACGAAATGAAATGGTCTTGCTAATTTGCATACAAAAGATGAATAAACATAATTATTTATGCCCCTTTGTTTCTCATTTTTATTTTGTGATTTTTTTGGAACTGTAAATTGAAGAAAATTTTATTAATATGTATTTCATACATATATTATGTACACACGTTAATACGTTGCTATATTTAAATATATTTAACATAAATCAAAAAATTTATAATTTTTGTGCATCATACTTACCTAAAAGTGTATATTCTGAACATAATTTAAAAATTTGACAGATATGTTATTTGTTGAAAACGTAACATTTTCGCCGATTAATATAAAATTTATCTTAGTTAATTTTTATATATTTTAAGTCTTCAATTATTGAAGTACAATCTTCTTCATTTACTCAAAAATATAATTTTCAACTCTTCCTTTCCCTCAGATTCGTCTAATTTACTTTTACCAATTTCTCCTTAATAAAAATATGCGTATCTGTTTTTTGATTTTGGCAAAATAGGATAAGAAGAAGGAGGATGTGCATTACATTTAATATATTCTGATAGAATAAAATATATTTTTGGAACGTAAAATTTCTATTATTTATTCTGGAAGTAAATATAATTGCCATTTGATATTATGTAATGTTTAATGATACTTAAAAGTGATCTAAATAAATCTAATAAATTCCACTTGGTAGGAAATGCAGTTAAAGCAGAAAAGGAGACTGACTCCATTTCGGGTATGTTTATTATAAATTGGTGTTTAAAAGAGTTTTATCATATATTTATAATTGAGTAAATCTAAATCAACTGTTGACATTTTACATGAGCGGCCAAAGTAAACGAGACCGTCTGGATTTCAATTGGTTAGAAATACACCAACCACCTTCATTTCTGAAACGTTAATCTAAACATATTTTTTTCAGATTAATATCGACTTTCATTTAAAATATGTATTAAAATAGAGAGTTTGTATTTATTTTAATTACATTTTAAATAAGAACAAAATTTTAAAAAATAATTTTATATAATTTTTTTTTTTTATTTGGTACAAAATTCAAAAAAATTTTTGTTGAATTTCTGAAAAAAATTAATATAATTTTTATCACGTATTTCTTAAAACTAGTATCAATTTTATTAATTAAATAATATTAAATATTGATTTGTTATTGAAATTCTAAAAAAACTTTTGTTGATTCAAGTAACAAAAAATGTAAATATTTAAATTTTCAATAAAAACTTATTGCTTTAAGTAAAATTTCGTATAAAAAACAAATTTATATTAAAAAAAAAATAATTATTTTCTCAAAGTTGATAAAACTTTCAAAAAGAAAATTGTTTAATCTAATGATATAATTTTGAAGAGTTATGTTTCACATTAATGAAATGTTTTTTTGATTTTTTATTTTTTATTGAGTGAAAAAATCGCAATTTTTTTACGATTTAGGTCATTGATTTTGCGATAATTTTTATCACAGGAAATTTGAAAAAATATTATTGAATACAGGGATTCTTGTAATTGATAATGAAAATTATGTTATTCTGTAAAAGTTTTTTTTCTAATAGGAACAATTAAACAATATAAATATCAATTGAAAAGTCAGTTTCCATGATTTTGGATCTTAAGGATAATTTTTGAAAAGCTTTAGTAAAAGCCATGAAGCTAATATTTTCAGAAACTGATTAAAAACTAATATATTTGATCATATTTTACATATCTGATTTTATAAATGAATTATGTTGTTTATTTAAAATTATGATGAAATAAAAATGAATTACATTTGTTTTTTAAATATTGTGTAAATTATTGAAAAAATTTAGTCACCGCTTGAGCCATATTTAAAAATTTTAGCCATTTTTTAGTCACTCTTTCTTCACTCTTGGACACATGATGTATTCTTAAATTTAATTTACTTCTTAGGAAAAATATGTGGACTAGGATTTATAAAATATATTTTGTGCTAAAAATTTAACTTATTTTTAGATACTCTATTAGAAGACTTTTCTGTATTTTTTATACTAATCTTTTTTTTATACAAGCATTCGTTGTTTAAGTATGGAATAATTAAATATATATGTATAATTATTATTAAAAAATTATATATTCGGAACCTATTAAAACCTGGCAAAATTATGCCAAATTTCATAAAATAAATCATACATATACAAATTGCGCTATTGTCTTCAATAATAATATGTACATAAAAACTATTTGAGCTAAATAACTTTAATAAAATTGTCAAAATCTTGAAAAAAAAATAATAATAATAATAATAAAAAATAATAATAATAAAAAATAAAATAAAATAATAATATTTGATAATAACTAAATTCTATCATAATTAAGTTATTTTAAAGAAATTTTTTATATTATATGGAAAAAGTTGTCCTTAATGTAGGAGAATTAAAATATTCCCACTTTTTCATTCCAAAATTCAAATCCGGGAAAACCTTGATCTTTCATTCCAAAATTCAAACCTTGATTGCTTACCCTGCCGTTATAAAGAGTTTTGCGCATTAAATATTTCTTGACTTGGTAGGTAGTAGATGTAGCTATATAATCAAGGATTTTGAAGAGTATAGCTTTGATATTTTTTGCACAACAAAAAGATAAAAAAATATATATGAAAATTAAGGAAATACCGATTGGGCTTTCGGGAGACGGTTTCCCCTAATCTACTCGGATTTGCTTTATATACATTTCATACACAATTTCAGAAAAAATAGATAGAATTTTATACAGAATATAAATTTTTTTTATATTTTTTGGAACCGAAGTTTAAAAGGAAGTTACAGAATTATTACCAAAAAACTTTTTGTGATCACTGTGCGTAAGTGATCTCACAAAATTGTTACAATAAAGGAAACCGATCAAAGCAAATACACAAACAATAATATGTACGCACGTTGAGAAAAACACATTTTTACGATGAGAGGAACGATTTTTAACGTTCTTGTTTATGTTACGCTACCTTTTGTATTTTCTCCCGCGTCTGGAAATGATTTTAAATATTTATTTGTTTGTATAATAAGTGCACTTTATATTATTTATATTTTTTGATACAACTAATATTTAGTCGTAAAACAGCTCTGGATGGATAAACATCTATCGCGTCATCGTCGTTATCGCTTAATGGCGGTCAGGCTGTAGTTCGTTTGTTTGCCTTTAAGAGTTTTGAGCCTTACTTTTACGCATTGGTTAATGTTGTAGCGGCGCATAGAGGTAATCGTTTACCGTTGTCCGGGTTTTCATGCATTTACCACATGCATTCTTTTTTAATTAGAATATTACTGGTGAAGACCATAAAAAACTTAATTTTAACCAAGGATTCAAAGAACCCTCCTTCCTATACGAAGGTATAGATCATGATTTGGAGTAAACCGAATTAAAGTGATATACTGTGGCTTTCCGCTTAAAGTCCTTGCTTTCAAACTTCAGAATCAAAAACAAACAAAAAATACATACAACTATGATAATAATTTAAAACAACTACAACTAATGTATCAGAAATTGTATAAAAGGCGCTGCATTTGTTCTATTAAGTAGTGCCTGCACTCAGTTTTGTTTAGGTATGATTGATCTTTGTTCGGATGTTAGACCGTTTCACTGTGGTTCCAAAATACTTTTTTGGATATAATTCTGTGGCAAGTGAATCTCCAAAGTTGATGACCTCGGGTATGACGATTAAAAATATCGCCAAAATTTAAATATTTGAAAATTAACAAACTTCTGATTGGGCTTGTGGGCAAATTGATTCTCCTTATGTCCTCGGATTTACTTTATAGGCATTTAATTAAAAATTCTTTCAGAATAAAAGCTATAGGTGATCAACTTTGGAGATTCATTTCCGACTCCGGGAGTCACTAGAAACGTGTTCTTCTCCAAATTATTAGGAAAACGCTTTGTCAAATAATATTCAATAGTTTCAAAGGTACCACTGTGCGCTTCCACTCTCTAGCCTTAAACACAGACGGCCGTATGCAAAAAACATTTAACTATGAATTTTAAAAGCACATCGGTTATTAAAAACTATAAGGCTTAAATCAATTTTAAAATAAATCGTATAAACAAATACAATTTGAAGATACAAATTATTTTTGGTTTTATTCTGGCAATATCCCTCTTTGTTCTCTCTTTGTTTTTAGTTAATTAAAATTTCGAATGTAAATAAATAAATAAATATTTAAAGGGAATGAAATATGCGAATTCGTAATGAAGTATGAAGGATAGAAATGTAAAAATTTTCAGAAATCTTGAAATCAAGTCTGAAAAAATGGAAAGTAACACTGAAAGTTTAAAGTTCATACCAACTTTAAATATTTAATATTTTCATGGCGATATAACATTAGTTAAATCATTTCTTTTCTTGCATACGGCTGAGAGGCATTAAAAAGCAGATAAATTTAGTGGTTAGGCGGCTTCATTGCATTTGCTTATTAATATTCTAATTCTGTTAGACAATTGTGTCGTCTTGTCTGAGGAAGAAATGTAGTTTGATTTATGTTTCTATAAGTCAATCGTCTCTTTTATTTGGTTTGTGTCTAGGATATTTTGAATATTATAACCAACATATATATTTCAGAAAAAACTTTATATATTGTCATACTTTTTACTTGCATTTACATATTTTAAAAGCATGGTAATAATTGTTTTGTTATTTTTTATAAATGCTTTTGTTTTTATTTTTATAAATTTAACATATAGTACAACAATACCAAGATTAGGTTTGGGGGATATATGGAATACAGGGATAACATGAACAGCCTGCCTAGGAATTAGTGCGTTATAAAAGAATTTTTTCTGTGGGAGTTACATGGGAGCTAAAAGAAATTAGGGACCGAACCTCGTAAAATTTCGAACATCGATTTTTGCCTATATTTGTCTTGATTTAACGTCTTTGGGCCAAAATAATGACAGCGTTATAATTTTGTACAATCGCATTGTACCCCAATAATTTATTTATATTCCTGAATCAAACAAAATTCTGAGTCGATTTAGCTATAACAATTTGCCTATTGGAAACATTCTTATGCCTAGAACAATTGTATGAACTCAATAAAGTTTACGTCCAGTAATTTTAGTATAGGAATAAATCCAGAAGAAAGTGACTTCTGTTACAATCATTCTTTTCTATTCTATAAGCATTAAAAACGATTCCATCCCAGAATTGTACAATAAGTACCAATTCTAGCAAAATTCAATATCCAAATACAACATATACAATATGAGTAATTCTGAGACGACTACAAAATTCTGTTCGTCTATTTTGAAGTTTTAAATCGTCTGCAATAATTTTACTGAATCAAATATCAAAGTCATTATTTACCATTCATTTTCATTATTTTCATAAACAAAAGCCAATAGAATCAAAAACAAAATACTCAAATGTCTAAAGACGAAAAATTGTCGTTAATCGTCTAACAGAATAGGGGCAAAGAAATAAGAGCGTCTGGCGGATTTACCGCTTCAGTGTCCTAACCTATTGACGGGGATTATACCAACATTTCAGCGAGCAATGGATACCATAATTTGAGCAGATATGGAACCACATGCGTTTGTTTATCTATACGATATTATCGTGATTGGTAAAACTCTTTCGGAACATCTACAGAGAAGTGTTCAGAAGATTAAAAAATTTAATTTAAAATTTAATGTTGATAAATGTAATTTTTAAGCATGAAGCGAATTTAGAACATGTTGTGAGTTCAGATGGAATATAAACAAATGCAGCTATTGCAAAAATACCATTTCCTAAGAACCTTTGAGATGTGCGAAGACTTGTTGAAATATCTTCATTCTACAGGAGACTCGTAAGAGAAGATTTTTAAATGTTTTAAAGATATGAAATTATTTATATTGAAAACAAAATACGAATAAAATACCTAAGAATAATAATGAAAAAATATATAATATACCCTCTTTCACACTTGTGGTGTGGGATTTTACAACGAGTTTTTTAGGTATTGCCTCCGCAATTGGTTTTCTAAAACGGTCATCTATTCGAATAGTTACTTGATTCATTAATTTCCCAATACTGAAATCGTTATATTATTGACTGAGCAGAAAAATATATAATCATTAATAAACAAATTATATTCTTTCAGCGCAGCCAATAGAATTTCATAACAATAGAGGCGGAATAAAAAGTAGTCGTCATGTTCGTCATTTAGGTTAATGCCATTATATTACAAAAGAGCTCTTTGATAGCGGTCATTTCTTACAATATTTTAATTTAACACCAGATCATAATATCGATTCCAATAATGGGAAATTAACAAATCATTTCATCAAGTTAAGGATTTTATTATATTTTTGAAAACAACAAACAACTTATATTGTAAATAACAATAAAAATTAATTAATGAATTAAATAAAAACAAACAATTGAATACAAAGTTACAAAAACGCAAATTTTTAAATTAAACAACCTAAAATGACAAAGGAACTAGCACTGGCACAAACCCTCAACATAAATTTTGTCCACTCGAACCGAATAATGTGGAATTAAAAATATACTCCACATTTTTAATTCCAAATTAAGATTATTTGAAAGAGTATTAAATAAAAAATAAAAAAATAAATAAATAAAAAATACTTGGAATATAACAAGTGTGTTCAGTTCAAACAATAACAAAATTACAAAGGACCCATATTTACAAAAAGAAATCAACACTCGTTAGTTTTTCTGTGTACCAGAATATCTCCAACTAATAATATAAATCAATGAGTGCAGTAGCTGCAGAAATACTTAACAAAAACAAAAACGATCGAAAGAAATCAAGAAGAATCAAGAAGACAATGAGTAAGTACTAAAAGAACAAATAACCCAAATACCTTTGGATTATGAAAATGTGTATTCCGAATTAGCAGAAAAGACAAACTTCATGCGTTGGGAATACTTCGAGTTGAACCTAATTCACTCTGAACTCAAGTCAAAAGGGCATATGAAAAGTGTTGGAACAAAAAAAAAAAAAAAAAAAAAAAAAAAAAAACAGGAAAGTGATGAGAAAACTATTGATATTAATAAATTTAGAGATCGATATAAAATGGCCCTCTTGGTTTACAAAACTCGCTTGGCCTCATTAAACGCAGAAAATGATGAAAGATCACTTCTAAAACAAGACAAACAAGAAAGAATTTCAACTTTCAAATATTCTTCAAAAAAATAATAACATTTCTTTCGTGATACGGACATATTTTTTGTAGATTTTGTTACTTGGCCAACATTTCGCGATCTTTTTTCGACTCTATAAATTAATTCATTTAATACAAAAGACTGGAAGTGATGGAAGAGTCTCAAATGCCCCATTGACCGATGAAGGTTTCCACATAGCTTGGATCAATACGAATAGGTGTAAGAACGGATACTTGATATCCATTTCTGGTATATATGTGCTCAATAAAACTCCCCCAGACTCTTTTAAAATAATTCGAAAATTCTCTTCAGAAATCACCAAAGTTGCATCGTGGAGTATATTTAATAGATTTCTTTGACTCATAACTCTAAAACATTAGAATCCATCGCGGCCAATCCTCAACAAAATACAAAAATTGTTCACAATCAAAAATAAAATAACAGATCTTCTCGAAGAAGAAACTTTTTCACCTTATCGAAACGAATTTATCTCAGATAGATAACGATTCTAAAGCTAAGAACAAAACGATTCAAATCAGAAATACCAACATTGTAGGGAGTTACATCATTTTCGATTTTGTTAAAAATGTTTAGATCAAGATGTTAGTGATAGGATTCACATAGTTAGTGTCATAAATTCGTCAACAATATTTTATGACATAATGGATCACAAATCATATACAAATCTAGAAACAGTGACGTAACAGGTCCAAGCACAAGCCCAGCATTACAGTGAGTAATGCAGTCTATTGGATCATTTTTGGCACAATAGACATGGATTGTGGCGGGACCAATAACAACAAATAATCATCGAAAAACTTTAATTTCGCTACACAACACATCGTACCTTGATAAAATCCTCACACGCTTTTGGGAGGTGGAGAAGACCCCAGAACAGTTATCATGGTCAGATGGGTGGAAGGATGCAACATCAAATCCAAAGACAATCCAGCAGATATCGCAAATAGAGAATGTTATCCCGAAGAACTAGAAGGCCATAACCAATGATGGTTTGTACTCTCTTGGATGAAATTCCCAAGTAGCAAGAAACAAATTTAAAAGTAAAAATTTCAAAATATTCACAACTAACGCATATTAATCTCTAACACGAGCATATAGAATAATCTCATTTTTCGATGTTGGAGAAATACAAGTTCAATTAGGAGACAAATATAAGCACTCTCATTGGATATTACCTCAGAAGAAATATTTAAAATCGTCTCCTTATTTTAACTCAACAAAACTTCTTCCCAACAAATTTATCCATTATCACATTACATGGAGGCAATCAACTTATGACTAGAGCAATTCGAACACAATATGGATTATTAGAATGAACCCTTTGTTGAAAAGCGTAATCCATAATTGTGAAATTCGTGTTTTGTTAAATAATACACACAATATCAAATTATGGCTTCATTGCCACCAGAGCGAACAACATTGACCAGACCATTTGCTACAACTGGGTATATTACGCAGGACTTTTTGGCATCAAAATTACACCAGAAGCGCATGTCTTTTATCAAAAGGGTATGTCTGAATATAAGTGTGCTTCGCCATATCGTTCTTAGCAGCCTTTTCCCGGTTTATTAGTAGACGAGGATGTCCCGCTACCATTTACTCAGAACTCATCAAAAAGGATCAGTAAACAAAATATAAATTGGAAATTCATTTCCCCTGGAGCTCAACATATGGGTGGACTCTGTCTACAAATCTTTGTCTTTGACCCTTAAGTCCTACTAGCGCTGACCCAAATGATCTAGACCCACAGACCATTGGACACATCGTCATTGGTACACCATTATTGACACCAGCTAAACCTGATGTCAACAACGAAAATCTATCTTTCACCAATCGCTGGAAACATCTATATACTTACAGGAAAGGTCATATATACATACCATGAACACCATATATATTGCCAAAAATGTAAGTTCGAGAATCCCGCTGAATGGTATTACAGATATAAATGGAAGCGTCGAAGAGAAAACTTGAAAGTCAATGATCTAATAGTCATTAAAAACAACAATAAATTGCAAATGGGTCGAATATCAAAAACATATACTGGAACTGACCAGAACTGTAGAGTAGTCGATCTCCAGGCAAAAAATGACATTATCACCAGGAGTAATAAAAATCGTATTTTTTTACAAATTGAAAAAGAGAACTACTTTGCAGAACACCTGAATCGGCAAGAGTATGATAAGACTTTACTTTTACATGAAACTACATTAAGTGAAAAAATGAAAAATATGTAAAATGCTTTGCTAATATTGTCAATTCCATCAAATTGGATTAAAGTCAATGGAGTAATTACGGAGCTCAGGAATGGTAGTTAATGTAGCAGTATGTCTGTAGTTCTTTTGTATTTGACCTATATACCGCATGCATATATATATATATATATATATATATATATATATATATATATATATATATATATATATATATATATATATATATATATATAATATATATATATATATATATATATATATATATATATATATATATATATATATATATATATATATATATATATATATATATATATATATATATATATATATATATATATATATATATATATATATATATATATATATATATATATATATATATATATATATATATATATATATATATATATATATATATATATATATATATATATATATATATATATATATATATATATATATATATATATATATATATATATATATATATATATATATATATATATATATATATATATATATATATATATATATATATATATATATATATATATATATATAATATTTCATCATAGGAACTTAATTCTCCTAGATGCACAACCTTAATTTTGAACTCGTGCTCTCATATTTCTGTATTAGGTATTATTAATTTTTTAATAAATGTACATGTTCCGTCCTAGTGTGTTTGTAATTTAGGGGACAAAACTATCTTACGTTATGGGTTATTCAGAAGTGCTAACTGACCTTTATTAAATCCTTCAGAATTAATTTCTCTATCATATGTGGTCTTCAGTTGATTATATTAATTTTAATTTGGCTTCGCACGAATTCATGACATTCGTTCAGGTTATCTTGTTCTTCGTTGATTGTGGTTTAAAGCCAAACTATAAATCACTGGCCAAGCTAAGTTCTATTCAAAACACAATTTCATGAACAGCAAAAATTCCAGTATGTGTTATACCAATCTCTTACCACCTTTCACAAATATTCGAACACACCAACAGATAACCAGTTATTTGCTAAAATGTTTACAACAGTTTTAGCTTCCTTATCAGGTATGGCATATACTTGCTGAAGTAATCCATGACCACTAGAACATAACGATTTTAAGCTTCATTTTCAAAAAAAGAACTTGCTACATTCATTGTAACCCACTCAAAGCGTGTTCTTGAGATAAACTGTTGAAGCTGTGCACAACTTTTCTTTACTGCATCTTTAGCTGCTATACATTGTGAGTAATTTGTTATCCAAACTGTAACTATTTTTTATTAACCAAATATCTCCTTAATTTTTCCAGGTCTTTCACCACACCAAGATGGCCATCTTGAGGCTATTATGAAGCACAATTATATTTGTCAATATCTCTAATCTTACATATGTGGTAAAACAACCATTCAGCAGCAGCAAGCTATAGAGCCAATATTATTGCATTGGCTCTAGTGTATGCTTTCCACCCTTCCTGTGTATGCTTTCCACCCTTCCTGTGTTCGATGTTAATATTCTGGAGCCCTTTATTTCTTGACAGTTAAATAGAACTATCTCGTTTTCTAGGTGCTCTGCATCTTCGGTGGATATGACCTATGTCCATGACCAGTTGTAACATATTATTTTTGCTTTACCTTGCTTTTCGTTTAATGCTTTTACAATTACTCCATTTAATTTGTTGACTATATAATTCTTACCTTCAGCGACTTTCTCGACAGCTTACCCTTTTGCGACTTTGACATTATTTTCAGTAATGTCGACTTAGGCATGGCACAAACTGCATGTTTTACATCAGGAACACGAATACCGTTTACACAGGGTTAATGAACATCTTCTAAACTATTAGCTGAAATAAAAGTGAAATTTCAGATAACTTCGAGAATCACAGAAAAATCGAAACATTAACACTGCTTTTAAGTTCCAGTTTGATAGAGTTGCAACTAGGAATATGTGGAATAATGAAGAAAAGCCGTTGAGTTAGTCTTGGCTTTTAAAGGAAAGGCAGCGGTATACCAGCGACGGCAGAAACAGTTATGACAACATCATTAACGCATTACAACATAAGTATGGTGGCGATTATATAAAAACATATACCAAATGGAATTACCAATGACTCTGCATTGGAAATTGAGCGTTGATTACAGATCACTTAATCCGATAAAAACTATCCGCTTTTGGATCACTTTAAGAAAGAGCTATTTTTAAAGGTGAGAATAATATAGTTAACAAAATAAAGAAAGAAACTGTAGAAACATTAAACGAAAATACAGGATGACTTTATTGTAAAAGATTAATTTAGACTGATGCTTAATTAACCAATGTAAGCTAGGGGCTTTTAAATTAAAATATGATAATCATCATCAGGGTTGTCAATCGTCAAAATCTAAACGCAAAATCGCTTAAAATGGCAAAACTACAACAGTTTTATTTTCACTGTTTTGTATATCAACCATTTTATTTTAATTTAACTTTTGTAACATTTTCTTCGTAGGTTGAAATGAATAGCAACAGATTTTATTGACATTCATATAACTTATTAATCTATCCTTTTATTCTTATTAATCCATCCAAAAGCTCATATTTTTTCTAAAAGTTCATATTGAATTTTATTACGTAATCGAGTTTTGGTATAATTCATTGGTTGGTAAAATTAACATATTTGGAACGGCCAGTGCTTTAAATGTTGCTTAAATGTTTTCTTTTTATTTATTTATTTATTTATTTATTTATTTATTTTTGTGTTTTTTTAATTGTACTTTTTCCGTTAATTATTTTAACACTTTCTTAACATCAACGCACGTTTAAGAAGGTGGCACACATTTTAAAAAAATGTACAAAACAAAAATCCGTATATTGTTCTTGCAATGTTTATATTATTGTTGACACTATGCAATTCACTAATAAATAATAACACAATATACACGAGATAACAGAGATGTTAAATTTCTATAATTTCTATTAATGAATTAAGAAGTTAAAGAAAAATACTAAAAGAGAAATTATAAAATTAATAACTTATAAAAAATGTGTTAAAAATCACCAAGTTTTCTGTAAATCGTCATCTCGCTATTTGAAAATTTTGGTCGCCAAAGACAAAAAACGCCACGTTTGGCGAGAAATCGCCACATATCAAAGCTGTAATATTGCCGAACATAATTCTTTTAATTAAAAAGATTTTCTATTTCATCCAATTAAGCTGTTTAACTATTCAATAGTTCCGCGAATTTCCCGTAAACCAAATTTGGTACACTGGGATGTATTGTATAATTTTTCTTTGAAATATTTTCAGAAACACTTTTGACAAGGAAGGCAGTAAGATAATATGTCTATAGGATGATGATATTTTCAAGTCCTTTCCAGGATTCGGTACCTTTATAATCTGCGAAATTTTTTTATATTTTAGGTAGGATTAAAATTTGTGTTATTTCGTTGAATATTTTAGACAGCACTATTATTGCCACATTAGGTAGGTTTTTAAACATAATTGGTGTTACTAAATCATATCCGGGTGAATTTCTCATATTAACAACTAAATTAATGTGCTCTGAGCTAATGACAATTGTATCACCATTTTCGTAATTTGTTCAGGTTTCCTTTGGATTTTGTGTCCTTACTATTGGCATAATATCTTTCGCTGCCTTCCGAAATGAAAAGTTATCGTAATTGTTATCAGTTTTCTACTTGCAATCGATAGTCTCAGCTTTGCAGCTGGTGATCTTGTACGTTGCAATTCGCGTCTCTATTTTCTTTTCTCACAAATAAGCTTATCTATATTAGTATTTGATGTGAAGCGAAATCCTTTCGAACAGTTTCTGATAAAGAATGTTCAATTGATAGAATTATCAAAGTTGTAATGTTGTTAAAATGCTTGTTGACATCTTCTTCACAATAAAATTTACGATTCGTGTGGATATAGCTACTAATATATTTCTTGTATTTTAACCAATTTATTAAAAAATCGTCGCAGGGTTAATTGTGTTAGATATTCCATAATTATTCAATATTATAAGTTATCATTTAAGTATCATTTAAGATACCCGTGAATACTGAATTTCTATTAATATTTTTAAATAAGCAAAATCAATTAGATCCGGATTTTTTTGGGATCGTCAGACCTTATTTGGGTTCTGCAGGGGAAGTCTATGCCATTTTTCCGGTCAACTAGTACCTAATATAATAGGGTTTATAAAGCTTATCTTCATTAAAAACCAATTTAAATAATTTGTATTATGGGCGCATAGGCCCTTCAAACTTACATATTTTTATAAACAACTTGTTCAGACCATCTTTCTTCGGCTTATTTGAAAATGTATTTAAAATACTGCACCTAATGTGACCAAGAAGAATCGACTCTGATTCCATTCTTTTTCTGGACAGCTCATCGGCGTGCTCATTAGCGAAGTGGTCCTTATGTGCCGGGATCCAAAGTAGTGTAATGTCAGATGTCATTTTCAGCTTTTCTAAGCACCGGCTAACTAAAAGGGATTTAGTTACGTGTGACAGTCACAGAAGTGCTGCCTGAATATCGATAAATATTTTGGTACTTTTGGAAGTTTTCCAGCCCATTAGAAGATTGCATGCCATGAAGATAGTAAAAATATACTGTATTCATCAGGAAGTCAATGTGAAGTACATATTACAATATCTTCCGAAAAACATCAAACCATACGAACCATCAGTGTGCTATGTGCTATGGTCTCCGATTAGGTCAGTTCAATCCACTCACTTCTGGAAGCTATTTGAATTTTGATAGCTCTATCAAGTTTCATATATGGCGAAACATAATCTGATGGCATAATGTATTTATAAATAGCATGCGCAAAATCCTCGCATGACCATATGTTATAAATTTTTAGCTTAGAGACTCACTGCGATGCTTACAGATCGATGAGGATACGATGCAGCATGGCATTTAGAGCCTCCGAAGGTTGGTCTGAAGTACATCAGTGATTCCTATATACGCTGATCTTTGAACTTTGTAAAGTTGATCTACCACATATCTATTCTTTGTAGCAGTTCAGCATACTAAAGATTCATAAGTTTGAATATGATGTAATATTGGGAGGAAGTTCCCATTTCGATCCAAACATCTTGCAACATGTATAATAGTGTGATAGTAAATATTATTCTTTTTGTTCTAAATAAAATCGTCAAGTGGTTTTCAAACAATAAAAACTCTATTTACACAACTTTTTATTATTACAATACTGTTAATTAACATTATACTGATAGCACAACTTAGCACTTGTAGCATTTAGTTTATCTTCGCTATATCACTGTTTCCAAACATTATATAGGCAGCTTATCGTTTGTATTCGATAGACTACATTAAATTTCATAATAACCGTATATGACCCTTCAGATTTATTTCTCTTTCATATCTTATTTATTTTATTATTTTAATTTACATTCGTATACTGAAGCCAAAAATTTTTATTTTTAAATTGACTTGTTAAGTATATTGTTCGTTTAGTTGTTGTAAGAGGAGTCGGTCATAGATATATATCGCATATTTGGAGAACATTATGAATTTTTTTTGCAAATTAATATTTTTGCATTAGAGTCCAAGTTTGTATATTTAAATAGTTAGAAGGATAAAGACTCCATTGCACTGTAATCATATAAATTTGGATTAGTAGATTTACTGACACTTTTCCCACTTTTATTTTGTTGAGTTTTTGTTCTTAAGCACGAAATCTTTGGTACATTTCAATAAGTTCCTCCATTAATACAAGTGGTGATATATATATATATATATATATATATATATATATATATATATATATATATATATATATATATATATATATATATATATATATATATATATATATATATATATATATATATATATATATATTCAAATCAAAAACTGAGTCGATATATATATATATATATATATATATATATATATATATATATATATATATATATATATATATATATATATATATATATATATATATATATATATATATATATATATATATATATATATATTTATATATTTATATATATATATATATTTATTTATTGCATCAAATCAAAAACTGAGTCGATTTAGCTATGTCCGTCTGTCTGTCTGTTGGAAACAGTTTTGCTATTTAAAACCAGCTATATCGGTTTATAAGCCAATAAGTTATAGACCGGTATCTGAAACAATCTCAAAATTTCGAAAATGAACTCTTATAATTTCTCCTAAAAATCCAATTGGACTTAAACAAAAAATTATTTTTAGCATGCAATTCCACGCTCCATCATCATGCAAAAAATCATCAAAATCTGATTAACAGGAAAAAAGTTATAGGCAAAATTTTGATACACCCCAAACTCTTCGTGTCATATGGGCCGCAATTTTTAAGATAATTTACAGAAATTTGTCACATATATTTATTTTGATACAATAATAAATCCAAAGCAGCCATATTGTATCGTTCCTTCCCGGAATTAATATATAGTTTATAAAACTTTTAAATTTAAACCAATTCTATTGAAATTTTGCACAATAAATTTTTTAACTATTCTAAATATATGTAATAAATTTTTATAACATGGGTCCATATTTTGATATAACTCCCATATAATTTCCTTCCCGGAATATGATTTATAGCTATAAAACTCTTAAATTTGGACCAATTCTTTTGAAATTTGGCACAATTAATTTTTTAACTATTTTAAATATATGATATAAATTTTATTAACATGGGTAGCTCCCATATATCGCCCTTTCCGGAAAACGGGTTATAAAACAATTAAATGAAGACCAATTCCATTGAAACTTAGTACTATTTTTAATGTATAACTATTAATGTTTTAACTATTTTTAATGTATATTTTTAATTAGAGCAATCTCGGTCTATATTTTGATATAGCTCCTATATAAGGCCCCTTTCCGGAGTATGATTCATAGTTCATAAAACTTTTAAATTTAATTTCATATCAGGCCTCACCGAAAACAGTTTTTAGCTTATAAAATTGAAATTTGACACAATTATTTTGCTAACTGTTCTAAAGATATTATATTAATTTGCCCTATATCGGTCCTAATTTTCCTATAGCTCCCTTATAACGGGATTTCCCGGAAAACGGAAAATAAAGATCAATTCCATTAAAATTTAGCACAATGATTTTTCTAATTATAATCAAAGTATATTAAAAATATGAACAATCTTGGTCCAAATTTTGCTGTAGCTCTCATATAAGACACCTTCCCGGAAAATAGTTTTGAGCTTATAAAAAGCATATTTTTTGTTTTATACGCTCCACAACACAAGTGGTAGAGAGAGTATATTAACTTTGTTATTATGTGTGTAACGCTAAGAATGAATTATTTTAGATCCCATAATGTATATATTCTTGCATCAAATCAAAATCTCAGTCGATTTTCGTCAACAGAGCTCAATAAAATTTGGTAGAATAAAGGCAGTTCAGTAGAAAAAAGTTATAGCCAAAATTATAATTAATTTTATGATTCATTACATTTGTGAGTGTATGTGTGTATATGTATAACTATGGAACCTACCGTATTAACTTCACACGAATTTTTGGTGGAGGGTATTGAAGATTCGGCATAGCCGAATATAGCATTCTTACTTGTTTTTATATAAAATCAAACGTATAATATCTTTCTACGTTGATTAAAAAATATCCCATTTAATTATATTTTTTGTTAAACCGAAAAACGACTGTTTTACTTAAAGTTAAATTTAAAATAATAGAAGAACATGAAAAAGATAATTGAATGATGATGATTTATGATGATTTATCATTTAAATATGGATTCATCCATATTCATCATTATGCACCATAATAAAATAAAAACAAAAAAATTTAATGAAAGAAGGTTTTGTCAAGGTATCATTAAAAGTAGTATTAGTCCAGCTCTTTCTTTTACATTTAATGATTTAATTACACAGCACGGCATTTGTAAAGATGCTATATTTAAAGTAGATGGAACAGGTCTTTTGAGAAATATCTTACCGAACAAAAAGAACTTTATAAAATAAAACGTTGCCAACAAATATATAATCATTCTAAAAATTATCAATTTTTAAAATTGGCTTTTCAAAATTTTGTTCCGGAAGTAATTTTATATGTAAAAATTAATAACTGTTTATTTTATTTATTAAATTTCAGGAGAAGTCTTTTTTGAAAAAGAAAAATTTACTACAAAATCCGGTAATAGTTTTGCATAACGCACCTTGTCATCCACCAAATGATGAGTTGGTGAAAGAAACGTGAATTAGTTATAGTTTCTGTTATTTTCTTTAAAATAATAATATAAAATGTTATTTACGTTGCACAGTATTTTCTAAAATTGGCATTTAATTCAAAAATTTAATTATTAAATATTTTAAAATGAAATTTGGAGTATCTTAATCCCTAAAAATATGAGAATTGTAGGTGTTGGCGAATATGCTATGTAAGAAATTTTATAAAAAAATATATTTGCATGCAATAGTGTGTTTTAGTTGTGAATTTGATTAAATTCACTTTTATAATATGTGTGTTTAAAAACAAGCGATCTTAATAGTTTAATATTTAGAAAAAACGCTGCGCATATTTGAAAATATTTTAGTTTTAACAAACAATTCGCACTGAACATTCCATGATGTATGTAATAAAATTATTCTTGCATCGACTTACATTACTCGTTACGATTTCAGAAATTTAAGTAATACCAAATTTTAAAATGTTAAAATTTTTGTCATTTTTATGAAAAGTAGTTAAAATGCTACTAATTTGTTTGAACAAAAATACAAAAATGTTGATAAAATAAAAAAAATACAAAATTAAAAAACACAATTTTGAAATAATAATTTTGTTTTAACAAATTATTAAAAAAAAAAAAACAAAAAATCTGTGTTTATTTCGTAGCTTTTTTCTATGGATGGATAAGCAGAACTCGAAAATATGGTATCTAATTGTAAGGGTTTTCATTCAAAAATTCTGTCAGGCGAAAGATAAATAGCAAGTAACTTATTTCGACATTTCCATTGGAATCGTTCAAGATACAGAAACCCAATTATGTATGAAAACTCTTAGGTTTTTGTTCGACTTGACGTTCGATTAATTATTCGCATAGATGACAGTTAAAGAAACCTAAATCAAACCTAAAATCATTCGTTTAGAAAGCTTCCGTTTTTCATACAGAAACAGGCTAAATGTTTTGTTAATAATTCATATTGTTATAAAATTAAGAAATCTTTTGAAGTGACCTCCTGGGAGTAGATAAAAATAATTCCAGGAAGTTTCTCAGAGATTCTACTAGAAGTCTCTTATAAGCCACTAACAGAAGTGTCACTCCCAGCAGTTACTTTTGGATCGTTTCCAGAAGTTTCTTTTTAGATTCATTTGGAAGCTACTTCGTAGAGAAATAGTTTTTAAGACAAAAGATAATTTGTATGACACTTTGGAGATAGCTGAGGCAATAAATTTTGATTTCTGGAAAAATGAAAATGGTTGCTAGGATTACATCAGTGGCTACACTTTTCAGATATTATGTCAAATTTCAATCCATTCAACCGATCGAAAATTGCAGATTATATAAAAAATTAATAGTACTGTTAATTTATGTTTTACATTTTGAAAAATAGAAAAATGGTAAGAAATGTTTTAAATTTCCTTTCGCATATATTTTAATAGTGACGTCATGTATAAATAACATTAATAAAATATTTCCAATTCTCATTAGTAAATATATGGAATTCTAACTCTTAAAATAAGTAACAAGTAAGAATGCAATATTTGGCAACGTGGAATCTTAAGTACGCTCCTCAATAACATTATGCAAAAATTAGTATGGGTTGAGTATATTGCTCCAAAAAAACTTATTCGTCCATCATCTTAAATAAAAACATTTTTATAAAAACTAAGAGGAATTGTTTTCTTCTTAGAAGTCTTATGATTTTAAAGTTTCTCTTTCGGAACCGAGATTCTGGAACCGGATATTCGCATAGAAGGTAACGCATATACAATACGGTTAGAAAAATGCAGTTACGATTTGAAATTAAATTTTATATAAACTTGTAAGTATTTTCGACAAGGGCGTTATATGAGCCCAGCAAAATATTGTATCTTTGAGTTAATTATTGTATCAAAATAAATACATATAGCAAATTTTAGTAAATTATCTTTGAAACTGCGACCCATATAGTTCACAGGTTTTGGGATAATCGTATGTCATATTTATATTTTTGTTTAAATTTAGTTCCTTAAAAAAATAGAAAAGTTCTTTCTCGAAATTTTGAAGTTCCCTCAGATATTCGTCTTTATCTTAGCTAATGAACCGATACAGGTGTTTTTAAATAGGAAATTACTTATGAGAATAATAAATATTGTGGTCAAATTTCATTGAAATTGGATAATTATTCTTGGCGTGAGAATGTTTTCAACAAACAGTGGGACAGTGTTACCATTGGTGCGAATTTAGTCGCAAATTGTGACTTTTTCAAATTTACCCTTTTTTTAATTTGCATTTTCGGCATAGAACTTCATGAAATTTCGGTAATTCAGCTTAACTAATGATAATATTTTTTATATGAATTGTGAATGAAAATGTTCAAATTTAGAATGACAGAATCATAAGAGTTCATAAACTGCACTTCTAGAAAATTTATAATAAAAATCGAAATAGTGTTAAATTAAAAAAAAAACTAATTATTGACTATTATTGAAGTATATTTCCATATTAAACAAGAAGCAGAGCAAATTCCTAATTTAATTTAAATTGTTAATTTTTTGGAAATTTAGCCTGTGCCGACTTTTGTTCCACAAATCACCTTTTAGGTGCGACTTTATTTTCCAAAATCCCCTTTTTGTGCGACTTTTCGAAAAAACTCAATGGTAACGCTACAGATGGACATAGCTAAATCGACTCAGAGTTTAATATAATATAAGAATATATGTACTTTCGTAAAACCTGTTAATTAAATTTTATGATATTCTTAATAAGTCACTTACTTCCGAATATCAATTCAAAGTGCATAATATACGTTGGTATTGTGTTTATGTTAAGTTTAAATAAGTTAAATAAAAACAAAAAATCTTAAAACCTATTTTTTTTAGGTACTAGAAAACACAAACAATTTGGTATAAGTATATCACAATCGGGATTTACTTTTTCTTACTCTTTCTTACTTATTTTTTAAACCACTTTTTTTTAACTGTCACTTGAATAATAACAGTACAATACCAATCTACTGGAAATGTGCTTAACGGACATGTTAACTTGCTTAAGATAATGTCAATTATAACAAAATAACTGTTTATAGATAAAACCAATATGTATTGTTATGACTTTATTTAACATTGTTATTGCTTAAATACTAAAGGAACAATTTTTTATTACATTATTCTTCTTTTTACATATGTGTTATACATTACAGCAATAATTATAATAACAATATGAAGCAGATGCGTCTGATATGATTTAGTAGATGAACCAACATGTCCGTGATACATTGCGGCAGGATTATCTCCTGAAATTAAATGAAAGTTTAGTTTAAATAAATAAAATATAATACTTATGCGATTAAAAATATCAAATAATTAAATTATTGTTTTCGAAATAACGGCAAACGACTGAAAATTTGCAATTTTCAATTTTTTTGCCAACAAAAAATGATGATTTACAGTGAGTATATAGTCACGGACATACGTATAAATATAGAATGATAACTTACATAAAATGTAATACTTTTAAATATTACGAAATTTAAATTTATTTTTTTACAGATAATAACCGTGGACCGAAAATAAATATAATTTTTAAATGTTTGATAAAAAAATCAGCATAACGAAATATTGATAGTGAACTGATTGGACTATTAAAACACGCAATGAACAATGCTTTTGAGCTAAAATAATAACAATTTTTGATTTTTTTCTTTTAGAGCAAAAATAACAATTATTTAGTGATTTTTATTATGCGACCAGAAATAAAATTCGGTCACAAAGTTCATGGAATGATTAAAATTCCATCTATTCATAATTTTATACGTTCATAAATTCATTATACTTGCTGGAAAAAATAAAAATCGAAAGTGACTATTATTTTTGTTTAAAAAAGTCTAAATAAATTGTTATTTCTGCTGGAAAAATTGAAAATTATAATATAATGAGATATTTTATTTTATGCTAGTTTTTGGTTGAGCAAAATTATATAAATTTTTAAAAACTTGACTGATTTTGTTTCATCTTCACATCATGAGCTGTTTGTTTCAGATCATTGTAGTTCTTGCGCCCTTTTTTTCATTTTCCTATAAAATATTGAAATTATTTTTTGCATATGCAGTTTCAGACTTTCTAAATATATACTCTTGAATATCATATAAAATTTACTCTCATCTGAGAAGAGCACCTGATTTCATAAGGTTAAGGACGGATTCACTTACGAGTGATATCAGATAGAACTGATTTTCGTCTACATATCTATTATTGAGTTATAACCATTGTACGATCCTTACCAAAATAGTACATCTTAAGTTAATTCACGTGAATGTCTGTTAAGCTTCGCACTTTTAACATTATTTTCGCCTTTAGAATGACTTATGATTTCCGATTGGTAAAATGTGTAAGTTGAACGATTTACCTTGGTTGGATAAACTTATAATTATTTTTCATTGAGCTTCAGTTGCTTGCAAATGAAACAGATTTTTAAATTCATTTTCTCAAAATAAAAAAGAATAAATATAAGTATATATATATATATATATATATATATATATATATATATATATATATATATATATATATATATATATATATATATATATATATATATATATATATATATATATATATATAGATCATTATATATATATATATCATTATATATATATATATATATATATATATTTCAGGGATAAATAAATGATCCGATTCATCACACAACACAACATCGTAATCCTTGCGGTCGGGGGACAAAACCGTCGAGCTATTCCAGTCTGTATTGTTGTTCGAAATATCAAAGAATATAAATTATATAGAATTCCCATTACGCAGAAGCAAATTTTCATATGGCGGGTTCCAACATAGGAACTCGCTTGCATTTAATTCTCACTCTCATTTAGTACTCTCTCACAAAATTTAATTTTTTGTACACACATAATTAAAGATGATGTGAATATGGTTTTGTGCAGATTTTGTTGTTTTTTGCAATATACGATATATTTTCTTCATACCTTGGGTATGACGATTTTCGCCAAAATTTTATTTCTGATTTGATTAAAAATATATTTTGCATACATATAACCCTTTAAGAGATATTTAAATCAAAGTAAAATGTTGACTGTTGACTGTTTTTTTAATGTTTTTGACAAAATAATAATAGACTTAATAATAGACTTACTGTACAAAATTCTAAATATTTCTAAATAAAAAGATTTTTTTATTTTGAAAAAGAAATTTTGTAAACATTTTCACTTTTAAATCCTCTATTTCCTTCTGGACTATAATTTTTTTTATTCTCAAAGAAAGAATTTATAATGTAAATGCATATAAAGTAAATTCGAGGATGTTCGAGGGTGTTTTGGAATGAAAAAGTGGGAATATTTGTATAGTCCTACATTAAGAACATTGAACCATATTATATTTAAATTCACGAAACTGTCTTTAATCGTAGAGAAATTTATTTAATGTCAAAAAGTTTTGGATTTCTGACAAATTTATTTAAGATGTTTATTTTAAATAGTTTATTATGCCCATATTAACAAGTAATTACCTTTTTAACGATGCAAAATACTTGTATTGAAAATGTACATCACCAAAAATTAACTGAAATTTGGTCTTCACCCCATACAAATATGTGTTGCAAAAGTACTGTTAAACATATTTTTTTGAAATTTTACATAGTTATTTCTAAAGCGTTTATGGACCTCGGCGCCGGGGGAGGACCATTTTTTTCAGGACCTCGTATATTTTTTTCTAAATTTTAATAAAAATAACTTTTTATTGAATCCTCATAAGTATATGTGGACCCGAAGAGCCCAACAATTTAAAAAACAGTCCAAAAATGGGTCAAAATTTTACGTTGGTCTAAATATATCTTTAACTTTAAGGATATCTCACACATAAAAGGATATTTTTATAGAGAATTATAAGGACTATATTTTTTTAAATTAAATTAAGAATAAAATTTTTGAAATTTTCTTACATAAACTGACATACCTGAGGTGACCAACTTTTAGATCCACTACCCGATCCCGGGACCCACTAAAACAAGTTTCAAATCAATTAAGAATCACTTCAAGAATGCCTATGAAATTTCATTAAACAATTTTCAATAGTTTCGAAGTTAGAGAATTATTTTTGGGACCACTATGCATAAGTGATCTCACAAAAAATTTACAGTCAACGAAACCGATCAAAGCTTATAAATTCACAAATAATAACATATACGCTCGTTAAGGCAAACAATTTTACGATGAGAACAAAGAAATGATTTCGAATATTTATATTTTCGTATAAGACACGCATTCTATATTATTCATATTCGTTGATACCACTAGGAAGAATTCTTAAATATTGTCTGAATTCTGTACAAAATTCTAAATAATTTTTGTGCAATAGATTAATACCGTAACAATAGTTATCGTTATTGTCACAAAAAATTGTTATTGCCACTAAAATTATTATTTATCGGCGATGATAAACATATTGTTTTTCAAATAAAAAATTTGTAATTCAGTAAGAAAAATTTTGTATTTTGCATCGTTAAAAAGGTAATTACTTGAAATTTATTAATATGGGCATAATAAACTATTTAAAATAAACATCTTAAATAAATTTGTCAGAAATCCAAAAATTTTTGACATTAAATAAATTTCTCTACGATTAAAGACAGTTTCGTGAATTTAAATATAATATGGTTCAATGTTCTTAATGTAGGACTATACAAATATTCCCACTTTTTCATTCCAAAACACCCTCGAATATCCTCGAATTTACTTTATATGCATTTACATTAGAAATTCTTTCTTTGAGAATAAAAAAATTATAGTCCAGAAGGAAATAGAGGATTTAAAAGTGAAAATGTTTACAAAATTTCTTTTTCAAAATAAAAAAATCTTTTTATTTAGAAATATTTAGAATTTTGTACAGAAATAAGTCTATTATTATTTTGTCAAAAACCTTAAAAAAACAGTCAACAGACAACATTTTACTTTAATTTAAATATCTCTTAAAGGGTTATATGTATGCAAAATATATTTTTAATCAAATCAGAAATAAAATTTTGGCGAAAATCGTCATACCCAAGGTATGAAGAAAATATATCGTATATTGCAAAAAAGAACAAAATCTGCACAAAACCATATTCACATCATCTTTAATTATGTGTGTACACAAAATTAAATTTTGTGAGAGAGTACTAAATGAGAGTGAGAATTAAATGCAAGCGAGTTCCTATGTTGGAACCCGCCATATGAAAATTTGCTTCTGCGTAATGCGAATTCTATATAATTTATATATAATTTAAAGTTTCATATGGCGGGTTCCAACATAGGAACTCGCTTGCATTTAATTCTCACTCTCATTTAGTACTCTCTCACAAAATTTAATTTATATATGAATTTGAATATATATTATTCAAATTCATTAAACTTGGTCTCCTTGGCAGAAATTTGCACAGTATTGTATATAATAAGTGAATATCAATTTCAAGTGTTGGAAAGTTTTTTCTAATGTGTTTATGAACTGGTTTGGAAGAGCATAAGCTTCTTGCTCCTTTCGGGGAACCACTTTTTTGGATGTCCAACAGGCCAATGTACGATACTAGGACTATATTGGAAGGTAACATCCGATTAACAAACCACATTTTTGATTATCGAAAGAAAATTCCGCAAAACCATCAATACTCGGTTTGTGCGAGATGGATGAAATTTCCTTGACGAAGCAGCGAGACTTGCACACGAGTGTGATAATATCCGCAATACCATCAATAAAAAGTTATAAACTTAATAGTAAAATCAGCACGTTATTAAATTAGTACAAGCGGAAGAAATGTTTAGATCACCTAATCGAATGCAATATAAGTACTGGTGTGAATAAACTGTGGTCGATTGTCCGATCTCTCTCTAATCCAAAATATAATACATTCGAGATTAAGTTTGCCAATAACAGTGTTTCCGTCTTCACTAGCAGAATCCGCTCGTATAAAAATTTTTAAAATCGGTGCAGATATAAGGAATCGCGATGGTGTTAAATATTTTTATGACTCGAGCTGTCCAACCTTGGGAACCTGTGGCCGACCCCCCGCTAGGTTTACAAAGTCCAAACTCAAAACTTAAACTCGCCTACTTTTATTATCACTAAGAGAAATTTTGATATCGGACTTGCCATTTAATTTTTCATTTGAAACGCATTGCAACATTTGTAATAATATTTTTTCTCATTTTCGCATATGGCACAAAGCACTGTGCAACATGAACTATGACAAACTGTGTGTATTGTTTGGATTTAAAATGAATATAAAATATTTTCTTTTAATTTTTTTCATTTTTTCTTAAATTTTGTTTAATTAAAATGATAATAGATGATATTTACATCACTTTTTATTATTTGTATTTACCTTTATGAGCACTTGAATACAACAAATTTCTTTAAAAAATCGTTTTACAAAAATTAAAATTAATTCTATATTATCTAACCTTTAAATATGTGAACCAAAACACTCGCAGGTTGTGTATTGCTCGCTACACATGTATAGTTTCCAGAATGTTCACGGCGTGTTCTTGAAATTGTCAGTTCGGATGATTGAAAATCTGCAAAAAATTAAACATTTTATCTGTTAACAATCTACTTTGCAAAGCATTAGTCTTGGTACCTAATTTAAGTAAACAATATAATAAATATATGTTAGTTTTAAAAAATATAAAATTGCCACGTTATTACCTTTTAAAAACGTTGATTTACTTTCCTTTAAATAAATCGTATGCGTTTTATTGCAATTAAAAGCGTCAAGTAGTTTCCAAAATTATCACAACGCTTTATTTACACAACTTTCTATTATTACAATACTATAACTAATATTATACTGATAGCACAGTTTATCTTCATAATATCACTGCTTACAATAGGGTTACTAACTAAGGTGATGGCCACAGCTATTTATAATCAACCGCCACCTAGAAGATTCTAGGAGTATCAGTAACATTTTCTGATGCCGTTGAATAAAAATTCAAATTATATTTCGTAACACTGCCTCCCGTTTAGTTCTGCTGCACCGAATAGGCATAGACTCGACTTTTCCACAGGCAGCTAAGCGTTCCAAATGCACAACCTAAATTTTAAACCCCGGGCTCTTGTATTTCTGTATTCGATAGACTACTTAATTAAATTTCTTAATAACCATATTTGTCCCAATTGTGTTTGTGATTTGGGAGACAAACCTTTCTTACGTTGTGGGTTGTAAAGCAGAACCAGTTCACCTTAATTAAATTCTTCAGAATTTATTTCTCTATCATTTCATCACTGTCAGTTTTACTTCGACTTTTCACAAATTAATGAGGTTCGTTTAGGTCGTCTGTTTTAGAGCACTGCTGAAATTGTACATGACTCCTCTTTACTGGATCTTTAGCAGCTGTAGATTGTGGGCAATTTGTTATTCAATTTGCCACTGTTTGTTAACAAACCAGCACAATAAAGGTTTTCGCTACACTAAGATGACCACCACTGGAACCATTATGAAACTCTTTCATTACTTCAACGATTTTCGAGACTAATACCACAATTAGATTTGTTAATGTTTTACTATCGTAACTTAATAAGCAATCATGAAGCAGTTGCAGACTATCCTTTAGGACCCAATATGAGTTCATTTGAGTACTTTCGGCGGATATTTCATTCTGAACTGGCCTTCTGCCTCTTCCTTTGTCGATTTTATCTTCATCAGTAAGGGGTCGTTTCGTTGCGCAAGGGACTTGGCGAACATCGATTACACATTCGTTTGCGTCAGCTTTTCTGCAATGATTGCACTCTACGTGGCAAGGACGTCTCGACGTCTATGTTTTCCATCCTTCCTGAGTTCAAAGGAAACCAATTTTTTAATTGATGCTTATTTTTATAACCGACGTCAAGGGATACATTGTCATTACTCCAAACCATTAGCTTGTATTCCATATTCAAAGTAATGTCGTAAATAAACAGAAAATATGT
This sequence comes from Cochliomyia hominivorax, assembly GCA_004302925.2. Lineage (NCBI taxonomy): Eukaryota > Metazoa > Arthropoda > Insecta > Diptera > Calliphoridae > Cochliomyia > Cochliomyia hominivorax. The sequence continues at coordinate 37,303,980 of PYHX02000494.1, forward strand.
CTCAATGATGACACCCTTCTCAATATTAGTGATTTACGATAATATAGGCATGGTCACTTTTACATTACTTTTACCATGAACAGTTGCAAGGTCAGATGTAGAGGTTCGTAGATTTAAAATATATAGTGGTTCAATGGTTGTCTCTATCAAATCGGGTCTTATTTTAGAGTAGGAAACGTGCTTTCGACCACTGCTGTATACACCAACAGTAAGGTTGCTATTTTCTGCTGCATTATAGGTAAAAAAACTGTGGGGCACTTAGATGCTGGAGCTAGCTCTTGTCCCGTAGTTCTAGCTCGTGACACAAATACCGCTTATGCCTCTATTTTAATGTGATCCTAAAGCGGATGGTTTTCTTCTGTATCTGTAAGCTGTATACGCTCAATTTTCATAACCAAGTCGTAATTCCATTCGGTATATATCTTTCCTATGATCGCCACCATGGTTACGTTGTAATGCATTCATTATGTCGTCATATCTATTTTTGCTGCACGCTGGTATACTTTCCGCTGTATTTCCTTTCAAGGCGCACACCAACTCAACAACTTTTTTTTCATTGTTCATAGTTGCAACTGTATCGAACTAAAATTTATAAACATTAAATGGTGTAGTGCCATCAGATCTTTCAGGAATAACTCGTACTACTCCTTCTGGACACTAAGCTTATTCACCTGCGTTTCTAATTCAGCCATCTTTTTGTCGATACCATCTAAACTATATAGGAACTATTACAAAATATTGACTAATTTTTGTCAAAAAAAAAGTACCACATCTTCCAGACAGTAAGAAAACTAATCATGACGACTTTAAATGAAATTGCTTCATATTCAAATAAGAGTTTTATAAGCTCCCTCATAATGCCCCATCCCTATCTCCTGGAAGGGGTAACCTATGTGATACAAATATCTTAAGGTGTATCAAAATTTAGCATATTTTAGCTTTGGGCTTTTTTCCTATGAAAACTATTTTTATGATATTTTGTGCAATGATGAAATATAAATAACTGTATGTTATAACGAAATTCAATTACTTTTTAGAAAAAATAGAAATTTTCTTTTTCGGAATTTTGAAAACAAATTTCAATGATATGATGCAAGAAAATATATACTTAATGGGGTCTTAGAAGAATTGTACTTGTGCGTTACACACATAACTTCGGTGACTTTCTCTATAACACTACAATGGGTAGTGTTGTCACTACACTGAAAATAATATTTTGTCCTAATAACAAAAGATTTTTTAAACGGGCTGTTTAAGTATTAAAAATAAAAGAATCAGAAAGACCCGCAAGGATCTGAACTGGGTCCGCTACTTTTTAATGTCGTGGAGCCATCATAAGACAAAGTTATAAAAGTTATTATATATTTGTAATCCTTATTTGTATTCAATAGTGGAGGCTATAAAGCTCCAATCCACTGATGAAGGTATATTAACTTTGTCATTCTATATGCAACACCAAGAAGTAATAATCTAAGACATCATAAAGTATATATATTCCTGCACCGTATCCAAATCTTAGTCGATTTAGCTATGTCCATCTGTCTGTTGGAAACATTTTCACCTCTAGACTAATTGTTCGAATTCAATGAAATTTGGCTGATTTGTTATTGCCCTAAGCGGTTTCCTATTTAAAACCAGTTATATCGGTTCATTAACAAAAAAGTTATAGACCGATATCTAAGACAACCTCAATATTCCGAAAAATAATTTTTTTAAAAAAAGTAATTGGATTTAAACAAAAATTTAACTGTAATATAAAGTTATTGTACAAAAAGTCTAAAAATTGGTTTAATAGAAAAAAATTTGTGTGTCTTATAGGTCGCAATTTTGAAGATTATCTTCTGAAACTCGCCATATATATTTATTTTGATGCAATAATAAACTTGAAAAAACAAAATATGGTTTATCAGAATCCATTTTCTAATAATGTTGAATATACATTATGAATTTGACCAATATTTGAAAATATTTTGCAATAGCTCCCATACAAGACCAATCCTATTAAAATTCTGTTCACTTAATTTCCTAACTGTCTTGAATATATGTTATAAAATGATCACTATTGGTATATATTTTGATATATCTCCCATATAAGGCCCCTTCGTGGAAAACGGATTTGAACTTATAAAACTCTTAAATAATTATATTAATATTCGGTACATTTATTTTTCAAAATTATTATAACTGTACAACCTTTCTATTGAAATTAAAAATTATCTTTAATATATTATTAATTTGACCATTTTTTGTCCATATTTCTCGACAGAAAATGGTCAAAATCATATAAGGCCCCTTCTCGGAGTCTTTGAGCTTTTAAAATTAGTCAATAATGACATATTTTTTCCACTATATGTATATAAACCGATATTTAAAATCGTCAAGATTATTTTTCTAACTGTCTTGAATATGTCTCAATTTCTATAGTCTATTTCCCAAAAAAATAAAACTTATAAGACTTTTAAATATGAAACAATTATATTAAAAATTGGCACAATTATTGATCTATCATATTTTGCTGTAGTTTCTATTTAAGGCCTTCATTCTCCTAGAAAAATAAAGGTTTGTTGTCCATCCACTTTAAAAGTGTTGCCGGTACATGACACTCTATAATGACCTAATTTTTTTTCTTATTTTTAAAAATTTTCGGAGTTCATAGGTGGAAGTTAAAATAGACGATCTTTATTGTATTGTGAAAGTTTGGAATTATCGTTAACGTGCTGTTTGTTTACTATTTCGTAGAATCTATTCCAGCTTTTTGTATTATAGGTAGACAAAATAAATTAATCCGACAATTATTATGGCTGGTTCCAACATTTATATATGTGTAATTAAAATCGCGTTTGGGTCACAAGAGGAAAAATACTTATACACTCTTCATCTATTTAACGCTTTCCCGACAAAGGGTTAAATAAATGAAATGTTTTTATGAAATGAAATATTTTTATACCTTCCTCCACCAAAAGTGGTGATGGGGATATATTAACGTTGTCATTTCGAATGTAAAGGCAAGAAGGAATTGAATAATAATTCAATCAAATTTTGTCAGTTTGTTTGTTTTAAGCAGTTTGCAGCAAAATCGGTAAAGTAACAATAAAGTTATAGATCGATATATGAGACAACCTCAAAATAAATGTAATAGAATAGAAATTAATAGATTAAAAACTATGTACATTACTATTCTAAAAGTTATCAACACCGGATAATTTGAAACATAATTATAACCTATTACATATTCATTTTACATATAAACTTCTCTTAAGACCCCATAAAGTAAAGTCAAAATCTGAGTCAATTTAGCTATGTCCGCCGATCTGTTGAAAACATTCTCAAGGCTTTTTTTCTATTTTCAATGTAAAGTTTTCTATAAAAAACCAGTTATTGACCGATATCTGAGACAACCTAAAAATTCCTTTTCTAATTTATTTAAGCAAAAGAAACTGGATTGAGACAAAATTAAACTGTAAGAAAAATCAGTTTGACATATAGACAACAATTTTAAAGATAATCTGAAATTACATATTTTTACATATTTTTATTTTGGTGTAATAATAAACCTAAAAAACTAAATTGTCCTTAGACTATTATTTATCTTAGCACGCATATAAAGCTCATTCCCGGAATATGGTTTTAAACTTATAAAACTTTTATATACCAATTCTATCGGCACAATTATTTTTCAACTGCTTTAGATATCAATTATTTTTTGAAATATTTAAATAATGTTAGCCGCAAATAACATTCTTACTTGTTATACCCTACACCTCCACCATAGGTGGTTGAGGTATTTTACGTTTGTGCGGATGTTCCTATCACCACCTTTAAGCATGTCGGTCGATTCAGAATCTCTTCTTAAGGCGATTTAACAATGTCCGTCTGACTGGTAGTTCATATAAAGCTTTATAAGAAAGTAATGGTCGCAGTTTTGAAGATATCTTAATAAAATTTGGCACGTAGTTTTATTCTGACCCAAGGACACATCTTATATCTATTATTTTATAATATGATCTAAAAACAAACAGGAGTGCTAAATTCGGTTGTGCTGAATCTTAAATACACTCCAACAATAACATTATGCAAAAATAAGCATGAGTTGAAGAATTTTCCTAAATGAGTGGCAATATTCAAGAAATTAAATCGTATATTATATGCAGTTATATAGTTGTCTGACTATCGATGGAACTGGTTGATATTTAAGAACCTTTTAAGCTTAAAACAATATTCCGAAAGTAGGATTATAAAGGTTTTGTGACCAAATTTAGCTTGATAATTATCAAACTAGATTCAAATATTGAAGACAGTTCAAATAAATTATATTAAATTTAAAATGCTTTTCTGGGAAAGGACCTTGAATTAGTAACATATATTTATGATAAATAGAGAAATGACTGCACTAAAAGACTTAAATGACAACTGTAGCAATATATGGACTAATACTTGCAAAAAAGTACTACATATTCAAGACAGTTAAAAAGCAATGGTGACGATTTTAAATTAAATTAATTCATATTCGTTGAAGAGTTTCTTAAGATCAAACCAGTTTTATGGGAGCTATAGCAAAATATGTTCCGGTATTGATCAGAAAATAACATTTTTTCAAGACTGCTAGAAGAATAATTGAACGAACTTTTAAGAGAACTTGTTTTTATTTACTAGTTTTATGGGCTCAAAACTGTTTTCCGAGAAGAGGCTTCATGTGGGAACTACTGCAATGTATGGACCGAGATTGTTCATATTAATAATATACATCAAAGATAGTAAGAAAATTTAAATAAAGGTCAATTCCGTTGGAATTCCGCACAATGATTCCTCTAAATATCTCATATATATATATATATATATATATATATATATATATATATATATATATATATATATATATATATATATATATATATATATATATATATATATATATATATGTATATATATATATATATATATATATATATATATATATATATATATATATATATGTATATATATATATATATATATATATATATATATATATATATATATATATATATATATATATATATATATATATATATATATATATATATATATATATATATATATATATATATATATATATATATATATATATATATATGAGATATTTAGAGAAATCATTGTGCGGAATTCCAACGGAATTGACCTTTATTTAAATGTTTTATAATCTCAAACCCAATTTCCGAAAAGGAACGTTATATTTCTATATTCGTTCTATATTTTCCAATTCGATATTTATAAAATTGATAACATATATTTAAGGCCCGAGCGAAATCAAATAATGGCCCGAGCGAAATCTTTTTTCTTTGGGTTTATAATTGCATTAGTATAAATATATGTACCAATTTTCAAAAAAGTATCTTAAAAATTGCGATCCATATGACACACGAATAGCTGTTTCGAATATTTTGAATATTTCAGCCTATAACTTTCTCTCTATTAATCCGATTCTAATAAATTTTTTACGACAATAAAATGTGCATAACTGTATGTTTTCATTGAATTTTTGTGATTTGATTTTATGCAAGAATATATATACTTTATGGGTCCCAAGAAAAAATTTTCTTCGAGTTACACTGAATTGTAGTGGTGGGTATAATCACAACAAAAATTCATTCTAATAAAATAAACAGACTAAACAAAACAGAATAAAAAAACTTTCAAAACCTAAGCAATTATTAAAATTATTATATATTTTAAATTATCCTTCGTTTCTTTCTTTCCCTTTTAAAATGCCAAAGAAGTTCTTTATTGGATTGAAGTCCGTATACTGCTAATTAAAGCCCATTATCTGAAAACTAATTTTATATCAACTTCAACGAATGTTTTTAAGACATAATCTTAAAGTGAAAAATTTTTATATCCAAAATGATCCAGAAATCAAATTGTTGCCACTACCGTACAATTTGATGTTGATGCCTTTCCTTTTGTCTTTTTTACATAACACACTTCATCTGAATTAAACTGTTAAATTTAAATCCACCACTAAATAATACAGTCTGTAGCAAAATCCAATCTAAAACAAACAAAAAAGGTGAAAAATACAAAAGAATTAGGAGAGAATTGTAATCAACTATATTTAAAAACTTTTTCATGTGCTTTTAAAATGGCAACAAGATTCCGATAAAAGTTTTTTTTTTTTCTGAAATTTTAGCTCATTTATTCTCTCAATGATATAATGCGATTTTTTTAACAGTCATTCCAATATCCGTCTGTCGGTTAATAACGAAATTTGATTTGAATATTTCTTATAGTCTTGAGTTTTTCCCATTTAAAACCAGAAAATCGGTTCAGTATATTTTAAGATATAGACTGATATCTGAGACCGTTATATGAAGTCAAAATTGATTCAGTAGAAAAAACTCAACTTTTATATACTGTCTACATTTGTAAATGTATGTGCGTGTACCGAACACAACAGTCACTCAACAGATTCGTCACAGCCGAATATATGCTGTATTCTTGTTTTTATTATGTTTACTTATGCATTTTTATAAGTTTCTAAATTATTAATTTGAACATATTTTATACAGAAATTGGATATCTCTTTTTCCACAATTATCAGGTTTTTTAATTACTTCTGAAGAGATAGAATTCATTTCGAAATTATTTATTTAATTAGAATAAATACTGTATACAATATTGTTCGAAAACTAAGCAACTTTTACTTAGTACTCATTGTCTTATATGTTTCTATTAAATAAATTAATGAAAAGTTTTTATTTTATTAATATTTGAATTGCATGGGAGCGACCTATTCCCTTGATCCTAACTGTTTGAATCAATATTTGATTTTCAACAAATTTCCACTTTAACCGATTTCTGAAATTTAAAAATAATGAACATGCAGGACTGAGTGTGCAAATACTTGATGCCTTTTTTAACAAAATAAAAATTGTTAGTTTTAGTCAAATCACTTATGGTTATATTCATTATTTACGATTTTTTATTCTAAGATTTGATGAAAATGGTAGAAAAATTTACTAACTCATTTATATGGTGTACATTTAACTGATATGGCAAATGTAGTGATTGATGAAATGCATCAAATTTCAAGAATCATTTTAAGAGCGTGTTACGAATTTTAGTACAACAAATAATAAATAATTGTTCTATTATTATTATTTCTTGAGAAAGATCGTTTTGGTATCTTCATCTTCAACTGTTCAAATAATAACAGTTATGAGAATTTGGAATAGTGATGTGTTGAACTGTTCTTGTAAATACCTGTAAATTGTAAACCGAATTTTGTATTACTATATATACTATATATATTGCATATACTACGTGCCAAATTTCATTAAGGTGTACTTTGCGAACGAACTTTACACGGGCAGCCAACCAAAAAATCTAAAAAATCTAAAATCTACTCAGGAAGTTATTTTGAGTCAAACGCTATACTTAAAAATCGTGGTAAGAATTTCCCAAAAAAAACTTTTATTTTGGTATGGATATTAAAAACAGAAAAATTAATGATGTATATTGTGGAAACAATGTCGAATAAATAGCCATTCATCTAAAGGAAAGAATATTAGCTAGAATGTTATGTCCTTCTCATTGATAACAAAATATTTTTGTTTAAATTGTTTTGTTTTTCTCTAAATGAAATATTTCTTGCAAATATTTCGGGAAAATTTATTTATAAATGACAATCATCACCTGCTCTAGATAAATTTAATACTTATTTGTACTAATTTTCGTCAAAATACTTCAAAAAGTTGTATTTTTATCAGCATTTATGAGGGCTAAAAAACGCCTATCCGACGGAAGAAAACGGCATGTCGAATAACTTGTAATTAAAAATTATTCGAAACCGGACCCGTTATTTAAAATTTAAAAACTGGTTAACCATTTTCAGTTTCTGATTTTGTAAATCTTAATATTAGGGATTTTACTTTGTGGTATTTTGTTTATGAAAAGGTTATGAAACATTTGTTAGTATAATTTTAAAATTACGTCTGTTCAAATGTTTTACTTGAAAATGTATTTATTATTTCGAACAGGAATGTATATAAAGTAAAATTTCACATCTATTCACATTGGGAGAGATAAAATTCGACAAAATTTTGGCTATAATTGTTTTTCTTCTTACCTGATGTTGATAATTCCTGGAATTGTTATGCTTAGCTATAAATTATAGTTAGATTTTAATCTAATAATAAATTTTTGAAAAATTAAATCTTAATGTTGTCTCAGATATTGGTCTATAACGCCATTTTGTTTTGAAACTGGCGATTTGCCAAGAAACTGGTTAAGGCATTAACATACAATCTTTTTTATTGAGCGTGAGAATGTTTCCATAAACATATAATAATATATTCAGCTATTTCAATTATTTAGGTACAATCAATTGCCAATATATCAATGAAAAGATCAATTTCAATAATATAAAAAAATTATTATATAATTTATCATTATAAACATAGTTTTTATAATTAATGAATTTTTTGTTGAATGGAGGCCGATACACCCTGCTTATAGATAAATTTATTCTTGTTTGACACTCACCTGGTTCTGTAGAAACATTTATTCCCCGATCAGCGTCATAGTTAATCATACGGTTATCATGATACCAAAATATATATTCAGAAATTTCTGTGTTTTGTACCACATTACACTGTAACCTTAAGGTAGATCCGGGAGTTAGATACCGAATATGTGGTCCAGATATTTCAGCTCGAGCTTCTAAAAAAGTAATTGGAATATAAAAGATACTATAGCAATAATTATTTCATATTTTGGTTTAAGGTGATGACGTTCTATCCGCCATGCACTACTCTCAATAAATAAATATTTCTTCTTATTTTATTAGTCCCATACATTTTATTGAAAGGTAACTTGATAACACAAAATATCAAATAATACTTGAGTAAGAAGTTTTATTGAAAATGTGTTCAGAATTTTTCGATCTCACTCTTTATTCAGATTATTTCCTCACTTTTGTTCCAGGATAATATATTTCGGTTAATAGAGTATTAATTATATATTTGAAATTAGAGGGAGCTAAAATATATGATTTTAGTCGAAAAATTACCAACGTTGTTAACATGAAAAATCGAAATTGTCAACAAAATTTTTAAAACAAGAAAATATAATATAAAAAAGATGTGAGTTTTGAACAGTGGTAGATTGACAGACTATAGTTTTAAAATTTGATTAGTAGAAACAAGTTTCTGGTTAATATTGCTCTATTTGTAGATAATATGGTCAGATGAAACAAAAATTAAAAGATTTCCTCCATCCCTAACCCATCATAAGTGAAGCAAACTCGTGCATAGTTCGGAGATGCACAGACCCAAAAGGGTTTTAATCAGGTTCAAAAGCGATGCAATAACCTTAATATAACATCGTGATATTTTAATGTAAAAGCGAATATTTATTTTTTTCTTAATTGTTAACGAAAATATACAAAAATTAAAAAAAAAAAAAATAGATAACCATTTGAAAATTTATAGAAATCATAAATGAAGGATGGAAATAATGGCGTACAGACGAACAGTGTAAAGTTAAAAATTGGGTGTAAGATGATATAAGTTACAGAATTAAGAGAGTAAATTTACAACAATCGATTATTTTAAGACGGTTGTTGGTATTGATGATTAGAGTTAGAAGTGAAATTCCATGTGTATAGAGAAGGCGATATTTTGTATTCAGTTTTATTAGAAAATTTTAATAGAGTGGATTTGACAATTGGTTTAGTTGGTGACAAATTTAAGTTTAGAGAAAAAATAAGAAATTTGATAATGTAGACGCTGAGAAAGTCAGAACATAGAAATAATTGCTATGAAAAGTGAGAGATTGGGTAAAGTAAATGCTGAGTCAACAGCTATTACGGAATTGAGGAATGAATTTGAAAAGATTATTAATTCAATATCAACGGATGATGCTATATAATCGTAGAATTGGATATCGCAGAAATGGATTTTTCATGTTGCTATAGAGCCGGAACCATCAGATGAGAAGGCTAGAGCCATGTCACATAAATTGTACTAGTGAAACTGTTTTCTGACTTTCTACGGAAAAATGTAAAATTTAAGATGGAATCTAATGAGATGATAACATTCGAGCAATTGAAAAATATATTGGTGAATGCGCCTGTACTGAAACTATTTCATCCGGGAGGAGCGACAAAGGCATTTAAAAATTTTCATATCGTGTTTAGTTTGAAGTTGAAAATATTGAGTGACTGTAACGTATTCGCATTAACAATGAATAAACAGGACATATCGTCAAGAGTTTCTAGATAGGCTTTATTTTTACAAGAATTTCAGGATGATTGGATAAAGATGGTGCGTAAAGTTTAAGAAACTAAGTCATACGAGGACTAAAACTTAAAATTTGATGTATTACACAAAGATCCGAATAATAAGTTGATTGTCGTAAAAAGTTTGATGCAGCAAATTGCTCACCACAATTTCGCATCTCGGAAGACGAAGTATATAGTTGTAAAGTCTGTTTACATCCCACAGTTGAAGTCAAAAGTAGACCAAGTTGTCAAAGCCTGTACAGAGTGTATAATTTCAGAGCGAAAAGGGGACATACAGAAGGATTTCATAACCAAATGTTTTGAAAGAGCATTGCGAGACAGAGAACATACACACTTTTGATCACAAAGGGGGGTATCACGAAAAAACGGATAGGTTGAAAGAGTGCATTGCATTATAGTCTCGCACACAGTTTGGTGCTGGAATGAAACTAAGGCCGAAGTTTCTAGGTCCCTGTAGAGTTGTTAGAAGACTTGAACATAGACGATATGAGTCGAAGATGTACATCAGTTTGCGAGTATTTGTAGAGATCGAAGGCCGGATGTACAATTGGTTACAGTTACAAAATTAAATAGATTTAGAGTAGAGAATGAGTTTGAATCGGAGAGAGTTCTAGTTCGACCATTAAGATTTAAAGACGTAATTGCGGCGATAGTGATGTTATTGTTATTTTTTTTTAAATGTTTTTAATAAAACTTAACATTAAATAATTAAATTATTGCTTAAATTAACAGAAATGGTTTTAAACAAATACTAGTAATTAATAAATATAAAAATATCAAACAAGGTGTTTTAATTAAATCCCACATAAATATAAACAAACACGCATTGATATTAACATACATGGGAAGCAAGTAAATATTATTTGGTAAAAATATTAGTTTTGAACGTTGGTAGGATGACTGAGACTGTAATTTCGAAATCTGTTTCATAGAAGAAATTTTCAGGTTCATTTCGACTCAATTGAAAAATATTGTATTAATCAAAACCATCCACCATTCCATCCAAAGTAAAGCATTCCCTTAAACTCCGTTCAGAGATGCATAACGCCAGATAGGAATTGATTAGAAGGTATGAAGCGTAAGAAGGATTATTTCAGTATTTCGTAAAAAAACATCTCGATCCCAGTCAAAAATCACGAGAACTAAAAAATGCACTCTGGAAAAAGTTCAATAAATTTTTAATTTTTTAGTTGTTTTGGGGTATGTTATGTTCACTGCAATATCCGGATCTAGATCCCATTCAAAATTTGCGGTCCTTTTAAATATGCAAAGCCAATAATCAGTTTTATCCATGTTTTGGATAAAGTCAAAACGATAGGAGGAAAGCGTTAACTGAGTACATCTCAGTTAACATTTAACATGACATAGGCTATAACTTCAATATTAAACAAGTAACAATGTTATATTCAGCTACACCGAATCTTCAAAATCCTCCACCACAAATGCCTAAGAGATCAATTACCTCTCTTACATGTATATTATACGCACACACAAACTCACATATACATTTACCAACACATACAATATTTCTTTCTTATATATAACAAAAAACCTTAATTAGTCATAAAATTAGTTATATTTTTAGCTATAAGTTTTTTTCTACTGAACCGATTTTGATTATTTTTGGAATAGTAACGATCTCATGGTAATTTATCTTAATTATTTTGATTTTAATTTGTTGATTTATTATTCATAATTAAATGTAACAAGAAAAATAATAGTGTGGAACTTCAAAAGAATTGGTATTTATTTAATTGTTTTATATGCTCAAAACTGTTTTCCGGAAAGGGGCCTTATATGGTAGCAAATAGTGACCCCATAACATATAGCTTCTTTGGACCTTTAAAATTGCGGTCCATATGACACACAGAGTCTATAACTTCCTTGCTAATGAAGAAATATGGCTGGTTTTAAGTAGGAAACTTCTTAGAACACTAACAAATTTCATTGAATTCGGACAACTATTCTAGGCACGAGAATGTTTCCAACAGGCAGACAGACGGGTGAAGCTAAATCGACTTAGATTTTGATTTGATGCAAAAATATATAAACATTGTAGGGCCTGAGATGATTTCTTTTTGGCGTTACACAAGGAATGAATAAAATGAATATACCCTCATCACCATTTGTGGTGGTAGAGGGTATAAAAATAGTAATCTTTCGAAAGCAAAAGAAAGTGTTTATTTTTTTCGCAATAACTTACAAGAATACACATAGTGATATTCAAAACTATGAATATTTTTTAGTATCGGAAAAATTAGAAAAACATTTATTAAAAACATGAAATCATTGCTGCATTTTTTCACCAAACTGTAAATTTTTTCATCACATCAAAATCGGAATCCACTTATCTATGTCCTTCTCGCTCGCCTTTTTATTAATGGTCGTTTTTATATGCAGTATTGTCCGTCTTAAGAAGTGGGATAGAAAAATTCTTGACACACATAAGTGTACAGTTTTAATTTTTCATTTAATTGAAAATATTATTACAATTTACAAAAAAAATGTTTTTTCTTGGAAACACTTTCATAAACGTATTTATAGTGCATTATGTCACCTTAGCTCGAACAGATAGTCCATCACCGTTTAAATCCTCCACACTTTTTGACACGTTTTTTGTGCCCTTTTATTCTTATTTAGTTTTAAGAATTTGCCTATCTTTATACAAATACCAGATTATTGTTTATGTACCACTCAAGGGCTTGTTTACCATAGTGACAGGATGCCAAGTAAGGCCAACAATAAGTGGACTCATAATAAAATTTATGAATTGATGCAGCATGTTTGTAAATATTATTTAATGTAAATTTCGGTATTTATGGAGTCCATTGTAACAAATGATTTGCTTCTTTTGCCGCAACTGCATATTACTTGCCATACTTAGAACTTTTTGATATATTTTGACTATTTTTGGATCCTAAACTTTTCTTGAGCGCAAGCAATAACAATTTTTTGTTTAGCAAATTGTGAAAAATCCGCCAGTACATTGCTCTTGCCATTGTAAATCAGAGAATTTTTTGGAAAACTTACTTGAATTTCCGTGCTCTGCTCTATATGGCAACAAGTTAAATTTTATTACAATTACATACAACATTATTAAGTAATATAATTAAAATATATTCAATTGGACAAATTACACAAGAAGACACTATTTTTGTGTCCAATGACCTCTCCAAAAATGTGTACTCATTGGTTTTTTTTATTAGTTGGTGTGCCAAAAATTAACGAATTTAATTTTTGTTTTTCCAAATTTGAGTTCCTTGTTGAATTGAAGTTGAAGTTGGCGAATTTTTTACACAATAAGAACTGTTCTTTATTTTTAGTTTATTTGTTTTTAGTTTATTTCTTCTAAAAGATTATCACTGTGTTTGTGGCTGTCGAAATGATCGTATTTAATTATATCGCAATTTCGTTCTTTAAGTTCAAATTGCTTTAAATCAAGTATTAACTTGCATTATCGCTTCTTGCTTGATTTCACATTTGATAGGCGAACTTGACTGAACTATTTTAGTTACCAATACTTTTGCCAATATATTATTTAATTTCGACGGATTATTATTGCTTCCTTTTTGCCACAATACAGAAAACGTGTTTTCTAATTTGTCCTGATTAAGGGATTTTGTCATTACAAAATAGACATAGCACAAGAACTGCTTTTATCTAAGTTCTATCCTGTTTAAAAACAAAACATGTTTTTTATCAACAGGTCACATTTTAACATTCATTTCCCAAAGACTTGATTAAGTGTGGGAAATCATATATGCAAAAAAAAAAAAAAAAAAAAAAAAAAACTTTTAATCATTTATTTCTAAATGCGGTTTATTCGCAGATGCCATAAAGTTGTGAAAACATTTTCGGTTAGTCGATCCCTGATCACATATAAGGACGCAAATGTTTATTCCAATGCTTTTCAAAATATTTATATTTTCTTTAACAATTTCGTTTAAATTAATTGCAGATAAAAGCATTGATTTAATCATAAAACATGAGTAGCAATTCTATTAGATCTTTCTTACCCAATGGTTTCGAATGCATCAATTAGATCTTAGTTTTCATTATACCTCAACTCTTTTATTAAGCTCGTTTAATCCATAATAAAATCATATTCCTGGAATTTCTCTCATCCAACGGTACCCAATGAATTGTTTTTTAAGCCAGATTAAAGAAATTTTGTCGGTGACCAACGATTCCACGTGGACACATGAGAAAACCTTAAATTTAATTTATTTTTTAGGAAAAGATATGTGGACTTGGATTTATAAAATTTAGTTTGTGCTAAAAGTTTAACTTCTTAAGAATATTCCTTTGTTCGAGAGGTTAACAAAAGTTTAAAAAAGTTTTTCTTTTCAGTACTTATGTTATCTAAAGAATTTATAGATTATCTAAGAGATTTTTTCTGCATTTTTAATACTTATCTAAAAGGCTGAAAACATAATAGATTTTACAAAAAATTTTTCAATCAACGAAATCGATCAAAGCACATAAATGCACAAACAATACCATGTACAGGTGCGGTCTAAATAATAGCACCACTTACTGATTTGTATTTTGAAATAAAAATAAATAAAATCTGTCAATAAGTACTGAAACAGTATCAGAAGGTTTAGAGAATATAAGTTGAAAGCCATGAAAAGTCCTCCACTTTACAGCTCCGTATGTCTTAAATAAATTAAAGTTTGCTAATTAAACCGAACAATAATAGCGATCTTTGCTCCACTGTAGAGTAGCATGAAACTCTATTATCCTAGAAAAGAGCCAAAATGTTGTAAATTTAATGGGAAGCTCTTATTACCAATATTAATAAAAATAAAATACCACTAAAAAATTAAACAACAATTATTTATTTTTGGCTTTTTGTTATAGTTAAAACCGGTTGGTGCTATTATTTTGACTCCGATATTTTTTGCATGCAGTTTATTCAGTTTTCAGGAAAAACTTAAATAAAATAAGAAAAATTCAGCGTCAATAAAAGCAGGTAAACAAAACTAAACGATATCAGTAAATAATCAGGTGAGCTGAAATGACCACCTTGTTAGTTCTGCCATTGTTTTTACATTGGAACTACACTTGTCAGATCAGCTAATTTTATATTGATATCGTCTAGTTTCAAACTGTTTATTGTTTTTGACTTTATTTCTTTTTTCTAGTTACTATTCTTTGTATTGCAGACAGGGCTGAAGATAGTAAATTAAATTTGCAGTTTTCACAATTGTGCTAAATGTGCACTGTCACTAATTGCTATTAAATGAGCTAATTAATGTTTTAAGCGAAAAATAAGATTTATCTCTAATGCTAATTGAACATTAAAATAGATCTCTGACAAATAAAAATTAATCTGAAATGAAAAAAATATTTATAATATAATATACTAATCTTAGCAATTATTTGCGATGAAACATGTTCTTAAACATTTTAGTCGCCTTATCTCAGTTTTTAAGTTTTTCTGACAGCTGACTTAAAATTTTTCGAGAGAGTCGAATGTCTAATTGTAGTCTAGTTTAAAAATTAAACAATTAAAAAAAGTTCGTAATTCGGATACTTATTTTATCCGTTATATATTTAGGGGTACTTGATCGCTTCTATAATTTATATAATAATCATGACCTATAGCATACGAATTTTTATAATCTTAATGAAGGAGAGGAAAACCCTATCCTTCCCTCTAATTTTGTAATTTCCTAATATTTTGACATTATGTGTACTTATTTTACACTTACAAAATACAAGATACTGTAGATGTGCGATAATATTATATTTACGCTATTTATGCTTGTATACAATTGAACAATTGGAAATATTAAAATTGTAAATGGGGATTAAATAACGAAAATAGATAATATTATATCCTATATTATTGTATAACTAAATAAAAACTCAATAAAATTTTTAGTTTGTTTATAAAAAAATTCAGTTAGATTTTTTTCAATAGCATATCTTTCGATTCAATATAAAAAACTTAATGATTCAGACACTTTTTTATACCCTCCACCACCACAAGTGTTGAGGGTAAATTAAGTTTGTCATTCTGTATGTAACGGCAAGAAGGAATCATCTCAGACCCAACAATGTATATATATTATTGCATCAAATCAAAAACTGAGTCGACTTAGCTATGTCCGTCTGTCCGTCTGTCTGTCTGTTGGAAACATTCTCACGCCTAGAATAATTGACCGAATTCAATAAAACTTGGTCACATTATTTGTTATTGTCCTAAGCAGTTTGCTATTTAAAACCAGCTATATCGGTTTATAAGCAAGGAAGTTATAGACCGATATCTGAAACAACCTCAAAATTTCGAAAATGAACTCTTATAATTTCTTCTAAAAATGTAATTGGACTTAAACAAAAAATTAATTTTAGCATACAATTGCACGTGCTTCATCATCGTGCAAAAAATTATCAAAATCTGATTAACCGGAAAAAAGTTATAGGCTATAATATGCAAAATTTTGATACACCCCAAACACTTTGTGCCATATGGGCCGCAATTTTTAAGATAATTTATTAAAATTTGTCACAACTAATTTTTTAACCATTCTTAATATACGTTATAAATTATATTAACATTGGTCCATATTTTGATATAGCTCCCATATAAGGCCTTTTCCCGGAATATGATTTATAGCTTATAAAACTCTTAAATTTGAACCAACTCTTTTGAAATTTAGCACAATTGATTTTCTGGCTATTTTAAATATATGTTAAAAATTTTATTAACATCGGTCCATATTTTGATATAGCTCCCATATAAGGCCCCTTCCCGGAATATGATTTATAGCTTATAACACTTTTAGATTTGAACCAATTCTATTGAAATTTGACACAGTTAATTTTCTAGCTATTTTAAATATATGTTATAAATTTTATTAACATATAAATATGTGTTATAAATTTTGTTAACATGGGTCCATATTTTGATACAGCTCCATTATAACGCCCCTTCCCGAGTAAATAAAGACCAATTCTATTGAATGTCGACACAATTATTTTGCTAACTGTTCTGAAGATATTATATTAATTTGTCCTATATCGGTCTAAATTTTTCTATAGCTCGCTTATAACGGGATTTCCCGGAAAACGGATTAGAGTTTATAAAACATTTAAATAAAGATCAATTCCATTAAAATTTAGCACATTGATTTTTCTAACTATAATCAAAGTATATTATAAATATGAACAATCTTGGTCCAAATTTTGCTGTAGCTCCCACATAAGACCCCTTCCCGGAATATAGTTTTGAGCTTCAAACAAGCATATCTTTTGTTTTTATACGCTCCACAGTACAAGTGGTAGAGAGGGAATATTAACTTTGTCATTTTGTGTGTAACGCTAAGAATGAATTATTTCAGACCCCATAATGTATATATTCTTGCATCAAGTCAAAATCTCAGTCGATTTTCGTCAATCTCTTTGTCTGCTTACATCCACAAAAATTAACAGAGCTCAATGAAGTAGAAAAATTTTATAGCCTAAATTGTAAAATTTGTGAGTGTATGTGTATCTATAGAACCTAACGTATTAACTTTATACGAATTTGTGGTGGAGGGTATTTAAGATTTGGCATAGCCGAATATAGCATTCTTACTTGTTCAAATTGTATTTCTTTCTTTAAAATGTTACGTGTGGAACGTTAAGCAATCTATTGTTCAATTTATTGCCAATAAATGCTCAAACGCAGATTTGAACAATAATGTTAAACAAAATCTGTCAAATTTTAATTTTAAATAATTTAAATAATTTAAATAATTCATAATAATTAAATAGGGTAAATATGTTAATTTACAATAATTTTTTCTGTTATTCTATTCCATCCAATTTTTTTCAGTATTGAATGCAATGACCATTTAATTTCAGTTTACGACTTTAGAACAAATCGTCACTGTGCCGGAAAAAGTCCCTATGTAATTTTTTCCCATTTTTCAGGAGAGACAAAAAACGATATTAATTAGTTGTTTTTCCATCATTTTAACATATTTTTTTAATTCTTTCGCTTATTAGTAGATTTACTATCAAGTTTAATGTAAAATTTCTCCGACCAGCTCAAATGTAAAAGTTCATCGTTAAATGTTGAGGCACCAACACTTGTTTTTCTAAAAATTTACAAATTTTCTATTCTCGTAATATAACATTTCCTTTGAATATGCCCTCTACTTCAACCCATCACGATACATTTTCTATGAAACACTTAAGAGTGTTGAATTCAGTCTTATCAGATGTTGTATTACATGTTTGACCTGTTATTACGCCCCAACACAACGATTATTTTGCCGCGGAACCTTCATCCAATTTGTATTCCCCTACAGTACCTGTCATTTTTACACTTGAAAACTATTCTAAAAAAACACCACAAAACGGAGATTCTTCTAACACAAGTTTTGATTCGAAGTGGTCTTCCAACATTTCACCTCATATACCTTCAAAAATATCGCGAGACTGCAATTCTTTCGTCCGATTAGAGATGCTGTTCGACATCATCTATATCACCAGTCAAAGCTAGTGTAACACAATTTAATGATTCATGTCCTTTTTCAGCGCCTGTTGTGTCAAATTCTAATCCTGCTAATATATCACTCTACGACAAATCCCTTCCCAGTTCGGGTTCGTCCTCTGCTTCACCTGACTTGACTTGCAATAAATTGAACAGTTAATAACACAACATCTGAATAATTCCCGGATGAGTAAAATTATTATTAAGTCTGTTGCGTTAGAATAATTTTAATTATATTAATAACAAATAATTCAACTTGGCCGAGAAATGTTTCAAAGAAGATGTGGTTCATATAATGATTCATCTGCGAATTCAGTGTAAACCATCCAAATATTGCTCGAAACTACATTGTGAACTGTTCAATGGTCAAATAGTTACTAATCATTTAAACAATAATATTTGGGAATATAAAATAATTTACAAGAACGTAATAAAACAAATGGTCTTTATTGCACTAAATTTTAAGGCTTTTCCTTAAATTTAATCTTAATCTTAAGTATCTAATGTACATATTCTTATATCATAGCCTCTAATACACTATTTTTAGTGTATATATTATTATATTGAGGCTTTTCTTCAATCTTAACTTCTTTACTACTATTACAGGCACTTTTTTCACAGCATTTTGGAATGATTTAGATTATCCTAATAATACCACCGTATACTAAATACTCTTTTCAACAATTTCCCATTTATTTTACCATTGTTTTAATTAAAAATTCAATCGATTGGATATATCTGGTGAAAAAAACATACTTTGAACATATTTTTAGTTTTAAAAACATTTAATTTTTCATAGGTTAATGACCATGTAGTATGACCTCTAATTTTTCGTAACAATTTCGTAACATTAAATATTAAAAATTAACAGGATTGGTTTCATTTACCAAAATTCTTAATATAAAACTTCTGAAAATGTTATATTTGGTGGCGTTCCAATTACTTTAAACAAAAGGCCAGCTAGAGTTTCATAAAATTTTTTTTAACAATAATTTTTTTTAATTTATTTAATTTTGTAACACAGGTTTTACTGTGTTACAATGTTAAATGTATTTTATATTATAATGTATTTTATCTTTGGAGCTTATTTTAACATTTGTTCAGTTATGATTTTGATTTATATATAAAAACATGTTAATGCAACATTCTTTCACAATAAGAGCGGTTTTTTGAGAATTTTCTTTCTTGAAGTTTTAATATTTATATGTAGTTTAAAAAAATCGTTCCATAATTTTATTAATTAAAATCGGAAGATTATATGTACATTATTTCATTAAAAACTTAAGAACGTTCTTTTTAAACAGGATGAAGAAATTTTAATTTTATCTTCAAAACTAGTCAAACCTATTTCTGTATGAATTATATTTAAAGAAGCACAAAACTTATATAAGAAAATTATAATTAAAAAAAAAAAAAACAATATATTTTTTATATATATACTAAAGAAAACAATTAATATTGAAAATCGATGAAGAATGCCAAAGAATGTATGAAATTGTTTTTACTGTATGTACGGTATAGTATTTTTTTATTACTTAATTGTTTAAGGTTTCTTGAATCTGTCGTCTTGTAGAATTAGTTATAATATGGCAGCAAAACACACCGTGTATAATCTAGTAATATATTTACTGATGGAAATTTCCATTATACAATTTTGGTGAAGGAACAAAATACAGTTGTCGAAAATGACAAAAATTAAAACAAGTAAGAATGCAATATTCGGCGATGTCGAATCTTTCCTTTCACCACAAATTTTTGTGAATTTATTACGTTAGGTTCCGTAGATATACATATACACATACACTCTCAAATGTATATAGAACATAACACAGAAACACTTAATGAGTCATATAATTAGTTATAATTTTGGCTTTATTGTCTTTCTACTGAACTGGCTTTTTTCTACTTGGTCAGATTTTATTCAGCTCTGTAAATTTTTTTGGATGTGAGTAGACAGACAGATTGACGAAAATCAAGTGTCTGTGAAAGAATATATATATATATATATATATATATATATATATATATATATTATATATATATATATATATATATATATATATATATATATATATATATATATATATATATATATATATATATATATATATATATATATATATATATATTCTTTCACAGACACTTGATTTTCGTCAATAAGCTAAAAACTGTGTTCCGGCGAGGTTTCTAGACCGAGACGGTTCTAATTAAAAACATACATTTAAAGAAGTTCCAATGGAATTAGTCTTTATTTAATTGTTTTATAAGTTAGCAAAATAAATGTGTCGAATTTCAATAGAATTGGTCTTTATTTATTAGTTTTATAAGCTAAAACCTATTTTCTAAATGTGGACCAAGATTGCTCTAATTAAAAATATACATTAAAAAAAGTTAAAAAATCATCGTACCGAGTTCCAATGGAATTAGTCTTTATTTAATTGTTTTATAAACTAAAACCGGGAAGGTGAGTTATATGGTGAGTTGATGGAGCACGTACAGTTGCATGCTAAAAGTTGTTTCAGATATTGGTCTATAACTTATATAACCTGGTTTTAAGCTGGTTTTAAATAACAAACTGCTTGGGACAATAACAAACGATGTGGCCAAATTTCATTGAATTCGGACAATTATTCTAGGCGTGAGAATGTTTCCTACAGACAGACGGACATAGCTAAATCGACTCAGTTTTTGATTTGATGCAATAATATACCCTCATCACCACTTGTGGTGGTGGAGGATATAAAAATACAAAAAATTATGTAATTAAAATTAATATTAATTTCATTGCAGGTTTATACTATATTTTGTTTTATTTGTAGGGACATTTTTCATTATTTTGAATTGATATTTATTTTAAAATAGTATTATCTACATATATACAAATGAATCTGCTTGTCTGTTTGTTTTTTTTTTTTTGGATGGCTAATCTACCCCACCGATTTTCTGAAATTTTCACCGAATGATCTCCATATACTCGAAAGGCAATAAAAATTTTGATAGGGCTAGGGGGAGAGGTAATCCATAGAAAGCAAATATATATTATCGAATATCTAAAGAAATAATAATCAAATTATTCATAATCAAATTTATTCTCACTCACTTCTTCAAAGAACTTTTTTACTGCCCAACAATAAGATGAATAGGATCAGAGGGTGAGGTAATGCAAATACAACGAAAATGATAGCAAGAATTTTCAAATTTGGCCCCTATAATTTTTTAAGAAACAGTTTTACTGGTCAGAATGAAGGGCGGATGGGATCATGGGGAAAGGTGACAGCCCTACAAAAAATGTTTTACTGATGAAAATAAAGGACGGTTGGGATAAAGGGGAAAGATACTCCAATACAAAGTAAATGATAATTATCGAATATCTGAAATTGGTTGCAATTACTTCACATTTCTAATAGTTCTTTAGATATTCGATAATCAATATTTGTTTTTTTGCCACAAGCCCAAACAATTTTAAATCATACTTGGCACTTTTAGAAGGTGTATATTGCATAAATTTAGTATCACAACTGCTATACTTGAAAGATTTTTCCAAATTGCTATTCATCATTCTGAGAGATATTTTTTACGTCTAAAGACGTAAAAAATACCTGTGGCGACATTTCTTCCAGATCCTTTATACAATTTCAGTACAGTGGTATGTGGAGCCTTTTGTCTTGTTTTACTCGGATAGAGAGAGTCTCCTGAAAGGTCACGTTTATGCACGTGTGATCTTTACACGTGTATTTCCGGGACATTTCTTAAGACTCAATGGCTTCGGTCATTGCGGACTAAATAAAATTGACACACCCAAGGAGACGGTGGTAGCTAGCAGTGCTAAGATCCTGAATGGCTAGAGGGTATGCAATAGTCTAGTCACTTACAGTTCCTCTCCACGGGTTGGTTGTAAAGTTTGCCTTGCCCGCGTTCGCCGTCAATGCGCGTAACCATCCCTACCATATGTGCTTTTTTCGTGGAACCAAAATTGATACAGAAATTGTGAAAATCTCTGCTCCTAGTCAGAGTACAGTTAAGGTCGATTCAGTTCTTCCCGAGTCGGAGGTACAGAAGATAGGCGATAAGGAGATTGCCCAAAAATTGGTTCGGCAGGATGCCCTTGCACAAGACAAGGATGTATCAGAAATGGAGGAAAGCCGACTGAAGATCGAGAGAGGCTTCCATGAATTTCCTATACAAGATGGTCGAGAAAAGTCCTGGTCCTAATGAGGTACAATTCATCGGTACGGAGTGGTCAAAGGGTGTCAAAGTCATTAACTGCGGAAACAGGAAAACTTTAGATTTCCTGTCACAGCGGCACGACTTGAAATTATACCTGCATCTGAACTGCCTCTAAGACCAATGTGGCAGTCTGCATTCCATCACCAGTAAGAACGGTGGAAACCATACTGGCAGTATTGGAGGTGCATAATGAGGAGCTAACTACAAGTCAATGTTATTGCCCATTCCTTGCAGTGAGAATCATGTAGATCAGGAGTCCTTAGAGGCATTGGAAATGCGTTGTTAGGTTTGTTATTGGAAGGGTCAGATTCCGCTTTACAAAATTGGACTAACTCAAAGAGACGGCGATGCGTTAATCACCCCGTCGGTCCTGAACAAAGTGAAGACATGCATTCAATCAAAGAAGGAGCTCAATGTAATATTCACTATTTTTTTAGTGAAGGTGATATATATCAGTGGCGGTTAGGAGAGGCCACGTTCGATAAACTGGTTCTACCTTCCCAAAGAGGCTGCTGACCCAACGAATGGGTTTGTGCGAGAGCTTTAGAAGTACGCTGGTCTGCAAAATCTGGACCT
Source organism: Cochliomyia hominivorax (assembly GCA_004302925.2). Classification (NCBI taxonomy): domain Eukaryota; kingdom Metazoa; phylum Arthropoda; class Insecta; order Diptera; family Calliphoridae; genus Cochliomyia; species Cochliomyia hominivorax. Next base: position 37,327,550 of record PYHX02000494.1, read on the forward strand.
GGTACTGGGTTGTGATTTAAATGCACTTTACAGCGAGTGGTAAAGCAGAAATGTATATACAGAGGTGAGTTAATGTTTTCGAGATTTGGTTATATAAAAGAATTTGTCAATCTGTAACCAACCTATAAAACTCCATTCCTTGCAGCACTATATTGTAAATGTGAAATATACAGATCTTTTAGTCTAATCTTACTTTTACTTTATTTACAGAATATTCTTGTCGCTAATGATGACGTTAGAAGTTCATTGAAACGAATATCAAAAAGCCTAAAAACTGCAAACATGTTTGCATTCAAAAGTAATATATCAAGTAAGCAGCAGGTGGGAAAGGTTCGCCCAAAAAATACATAGAATGGTTGCCGGAAGTAAGGCATTATTCAATGTTTGCATCTATTGTTGTTAGTTCTTGTATATATGTATATATATATATATATATATATATATATATATATATATATATATATATATATATATATATATATATATATATATATATATATATATATATATATATATATATATATATATATATATATATATATATATATATATATATATATATATATATATATATATATATATATATATATATATGTACACAAAACGTATGCTCACGTTTTGTGTAAATTTCTAAGATTAGATTACGATTTATATTCTTTGGTAATACGAAATTTTTATTTAATATATAAAAACCAAGTGAGAAATTTGTATTCAACAACTTATAGCCGTCACGACAGTATAGTTTTTGCATCAAATAAATTGTATGTATTTCATTAATAGAAATTATTTTAATATTAGTTTTTAATTGCATATAATTTCTGGACATTATATATCGAAATCATAAACTATAAAAACATAAAAAGGGATGAACCGAATAATACATAAATGTGGCCAAATTTCCCCCACATTTATGTATCGTTATCATTTAATTCAATGTGGACCAAATGAAGCAAAGCGTCTTTTGAAGAATTTATGCCAAACTAAATTGAAAAAAGTAAGAATGCTAAAAGTAAATACGTTAGGTTCCGTAGATATTTAAAGATTTTTAAAAGAAATTAGCGTAGAGTTCTTTTTCGGAATTTTGAGGTTGTTTCAGATATCGGTCCATAACTTCCTTGTTTATAAACTGATATAGCTTTTTTAAACAGCAAACTGCTTAGGACAATAGCAAACGACGTGGCCAAATTTCATTGAATTCGGATAATTATTCTAGTGAGAATGTTTCTAACAGACAGACGGACAGACAGACATAGCTAAATCGACTCAGTTTTTGATTAAAAGCAATAATATATATAAATTGTAGGATCTGAGATGATTCCTTCTTGGCGTTACACATGGAATGACAAAGTTAATATACCCTCATCATCTCTTGTTGTGGTGGAGGGTATAAAAAAATTCGAAAATTAAATTTTTGTTTTTCAATTATTGTAATAATAAGGCTTAAGATTGATTTAGCCGATATAGGATTTTATTCCTAAACCGAAAGTCTTCAAGAATATTTAAAATTTGTATGAAAGTAATAATGTTCAGAAATTAGAGATTAAAATTTCTTAGTGTAAAGTTAAATTTTTAATTTCATGCGAATTATTAGATATATAAATATGTAGCCCACGCTAATATTATGAGTAAAGATTCCAATAATGATCAAATGTTTAAAAATGGGCGTTGTAAAACACAGGATACTTATTGTGTAATAACAAGCATATTACCACGATTTCTTTTATAAACGGTTATTGAAGGTATCCAAGATTCGACACAATCGAACTAATCATTCTTATTTGTATGCTCTTACTTTTAAAATATATGTACATACCTACGACTAATAAATGTAAAAAAATTGATGTTGGTGGATGTGTAGATACTTGGCACTCATAAATTCCTGCATCCCTTTGCTGCACAAATTTTATTTGTAATGTCCAGTCCTAAAAAAGATATAAAAATTTACATTGCATAAAATTTTTAAGATAATTTTGTATACCTATATATACCTACATACACACATTCATTCATACATACATACATACATACATACATACATACATACATACATACATACAAATCTACATACATACATACATACATACATACATACATACATACACACATACATACATATATTCATACAATGTTTACCACATCTAACGTGCTCAAGATTCATCGGGAGAATAGTGGCAACCTCATTACCAAGGAGGAGGACACATCGAGAGATCATTGCAGCTGATAAGCTATTGCGGATATGTTCCAAAATAAAAAAACTTTTGGTATGGACGACGTGACAAACGAGACACTAAAGATGACATTAAAGGAAAAACTGGAAGTATTTGCGAAGTGTTCAAAGACCTCAGCACAGGGCCGTTTATTTGTTTATTGGACACATTTGGGAAGGTTTTGGAGAGAATAATATATAATAGATAACCAGTTGTGAAGAGAGAAAATTTACTATCGGAGTGACAGTATGAATGAAATGAAGTCTAGATCAACGATTGATGCCATTGACAGGGTAATTTGAAAAGCCAGTGACGCTATAGAGGCAAAAGGTTCACCTAGAGTTTACTGTGCGATAGTAACTTAGGAATGTAACTTAGGATGACTCTCGGAAATTTAGAGATTCCAGACTATATAATAATTGGTGATTATTATAGGAGTAGGACACTGTGACATAATACCAACGAGGGTACACGTTGATACCAGACCATGGCCGGAGTTACTTCGGTTCGTTAGCAATAAGATTATCAAGTGCAGCATTGCGATAAAAACGTGAGCATTATTATTGACAATAAATTTAACTTTAGGGCTCATATGGAGTACGCATTTAATAGGGCTGCTAAAATGAATGGTGTACTCAGTAGAATTATGCCCAACGTTGGAGGACGGCAACAAAGTAGACTGCTACTGATTTCTAGGATGACATTGTCAATATTGTTGCATGCGGCGCATATTTGAGCTGGGTCTGCAGGCAAATATAACACACAGGAAGGTGTAATCACTTTTCAGACAGAGCTGCCGTTGTGGTTACATGTGTGTAATAGTCGGTATGATTCCTTTCGACATCGCTGTAGACATCCATACATACATACATACATACATGTAATAGTGTGTATATTACTATGTTATATAAAGCTAGTTGTACCCTGTGCGCGCTGCTGCACAAAAAATGTCCTGAGTTCTGAATTCGGAAAAAAAAATTCATAAAGATCGACATGCATTTTCTTTGTATAAACCTTCAGTCCCTCAATTTCTCACGTACGACTGTTTTTCGGGGCAATGACTAACAATATGAATTATAGCTATAAAAAATGTATGGACGGTACCTTTTTCTCTCTGCCCTATATTTTTTTACCACAGCAATTTTTATGAAAGTCGCTGGGACTACTTTTTATAACTCTCTATTATTTATATTGCATGGAGGCTCTCCCTTATCATAAAAATGCTTTATATGTGGGTTTCCAATCCCTGATTCTATCATAATTTATGGTTTGGCTATTGGGATAATTCTTTAAAAATTTCAGCTTTATCGGTTCAACAATTGAGCTGACTATTAGTTCCAAGCAAACAAACACAGATTCATTTTTATATATAGATTTGATGATATTTTAAAATGTTATACCTCTGAGTGTTTTAAATGCGTTGCGCTAAATCTTTCATCACTGCTATATGTTGTTAGACCTACTGTTAGTAAATGATAGTCCTTCTTTCTGATCCATGATACCTAAAAAGATAATAAATTTTTAAATAATTTAATTTTTTTATACATGTAATGTAATATTATCAATAAATGTGTAGTACACATACACATTTCGACCCAATGATAATTTTTTATCAATTTTTGTAGAAATTTTATTGAAAAGAATAAATGATTATACCTATGAGAATGATATTTTAATTCGAAAATAACTTGGTTTTAGGAAATACTACTTCGCTGTGCGAACGAATTGTAAATTTTATATCGAATAACAAAGCCCAGAGTTAAGGTACTGGTATAGCATTTCTTGACATTGAAAAGGCGTTCCACTCAATATGGCATGATCGAGTTGGTTTCCTAATTAACCAATTCTCCAATTCTCAACCTTGTCAGTTATTTTATATCCAATTTTCACTTTCTAATTTCAAAACGCAAAGAAATCACAGCTCTGATGACAACGCAACAATTTAAAATATGAAGATCGCTTATTATTAAAAGTGGAAAATAAAAATTAACTAGGAAAAGACTCAAGCAGCAATATTTCCATGTAACAGATCACCATTAAGATCTGTTAAGGATCTAAAATACCAATAGGAAATATAATTAAATTGGAGTAGTTATCGATTAATACCTAACATTTAAAGAACATCTATATGAAACTTGTAATAAAGCTTTGAATTGTGGTAGATCATTATATCCTCTCTTGAAATTATAAAAACAAATTGATATACAAAATATACATTTCTTCTATATTGACTTATGGCTATCAGGTCATGCAAAATAAAACTCTTAAACTATTTTAATTTACCTAATATTATCTATCTATTATATTTCTAATATAAGCAAGAATTGTTTGATAAGGTCGTTGCTAATTTAACTAAAAGATTCGACGATAGAATTAGATCGTCAAATATTGAAATATTAAGAAATTTGTAAAATTGGAAACCTTTTTTAATTCTTCTATCAACAAAATATCAGAAATGGTTGTTTATACAAAGACTTTTAAGCCACTGCCAGCAACGAGTACTGAGAGTCTTGACGTTTTTAACCCTACAAAATACACGGCGAGTAATAATGATACATCAAAAGGAACAAATACCTAAATGTAAGATGAATACCACACACCTTTAGTTCAGTATCAATAAAAGAAATTTAAGTTCGCAGAAAGTGCTTACGGCTACAAAAAAAAAAATAATAAAAAAACCGATAAAACCCTTGTCTGGTAACCTATTTGCTCTTTTGAGTGAAAATGAGAAAAACGAGTCAAATGATAAAAGTTCCATTCAGAAGTTATCTAAACCACGACTTCTGAAAATAAATGGTCCTATGCAATGTTCAAATTGTCAAGAGTTCGGTCATACGAAGAACAACTGCAAACTACCTACCGTGTGAATAGCATGTGGGTATCTGCATCCATTCACAATGTGATGTGATTAAAAATATCTTGGAAGGAAGTGTGGCAACTGCGATGGTGATCATTCGGCAAACTATCGTGGTTGCCCTATATATAAGGAGTTACTTAAGGATAACCAAAAGTTGAAGAGAAATTTAACTTTCGAACTTACACCTGTTTCTTAAGCCATTACTATTCCCACAAGATCAGGTGGAATGAGAGTGTGCGTTGTGTAATCCAAACCTACAACTTGATCCATCAAATATAGATAATATTGGTAACGTTTCATATGCAAGTGTTTTGAAAGCAAGTTTGGAACTCATACGCAACCAGTCACCACACTTAACCAAAATATGACTAACTTCTTGAATTTCATGAAGAACGCTATACAAGAGCTTTTAAGAGCGCAGAACCAAATGATTCAGATAACAACAAATGAGTTATTTAAGAGTGTGTTTCTGGAATGTGAACGGTCTACACCAGCATAAATTGGAAATATCATACGTACTGCTGAGACATGATATTGATGTGATAATGGTCTCAGAGACTCATTTTATAAATAAGAATAATTTTCAAATTTCAAGTTATTTTGTTTATAGTTCTAATCACCCTGATGATAAACTCATATACTTATAAGAAACAGATTTAAACATTTGGTCTTAGTTTGATTCTCGAAGGCAATTTCCATTTATCTAAAATGTCCTTCTGGGAACCTAACTCTAAGTTTGGTATTTTAATTAGTAACAGATTAAAACAATTCGCCCTAGATTTATCTAGAATGTCCTTCTGAGAACAAACTCTAAGTTCGATTTATAGCTTGCCTAGGTTTTCAATGACTAAAGAAAAATTTTAAGAACTTTTAAAAACATTAGGAGGTCGTTTCTTGTCATGTGGCGACTTTAACGCCAAACAGACAGAGGTAGACAGTTATATAAGTTACTAGTTGATCGGAAAAATTTTTTAACCGAATTCCCCTACAAACGATTTTAAAACTAAAGAAACATCAGAACAAATACCAAAAAATGGTGTCATTAGCCCAGAGGATTTAAATTTAGTTGTGTAACATAATGTTAATGTTAGGAAATCGTCTGGATATGATTTAATTACACAGACTATGATTAAAAACTTACCTAATGTGGCGATAATAGTGCTGTCTAAAATTTTCAACGCGATGATACGAATGGGAAATTTTCTTAACCAATATTGATATTATACTGAGGACACACGAATTATAACTGGTGCTCCATGGTACATTAGAAATGATAACATTCATAGGGACTTGGATTTTCAAAAGGAAGCGTTTCGAAAAGTATTAAAGAGATTTATAACAATGATAAGGAGTCATCCTTATCAGCTTGCCAGATGTCTTAAAGATGTAAAAACAGCTTTAAGGCTTTGACGGAACGATTTACCGCCATACTAAATTAAGGAAAAGGGGAGATGAGTTCTTCCTACATAGTAAAATTAATTTAGTTTGTAAGATAAGTATTGAATACTTATTGTGAGACCTTAAAAGAGAGTCAGATTCAATAAATAAAATCCTCGTTAAAAAAAGACACAATTTTATTTTCAACAAAGCATTGTAATTTTTCTGGAAAAGAAAATCAGAAAAATACATAAATATCTATTCCAACTCCCAAAATGAAGTTTAATGTTGTTTTTTTGGGAAAATTTCTTCCCAGCATTTCACAGTAAGTGAAACGTGCTTAGTGATAAATTCTAGAATTTTGCTTGTTATTATAAATAAGCACAAGATTGTTTTCCTAGACATTAGTGGAGAATATTTGAGTTTTTGTAACAAATTTGCATTGGATTCAAGTGGTATACCCTGCCGTAGTAATTTTTGACCAAAAATTCTCCTTCATTTATACTTATAATGCAAAAGTTTAAAAATTTTACTTTCAATTCGCACGGTTATCACTTCAATTAGCATGTGGATTGTTTTCTTTCTGGGATATGGATCGTTTTTCTTGACGGATTTTTCCTTGTAATAATTGAAACTTACCTTCCATGTAATTTTTATATCCATATACAAGATCGCTAGTGACATTTAAACATTCATTTTACCAGGAATATTTTCTTATTTATTAAACATTTCATTTCATTCATAAAAGAAAATGAACTGCAAAAATCAACGAAGAAAATTTCACAATTTTAATGTTTTCGTATTTTTTTGTACAAATTTATTAGACACTTTTCTATAAGACTCATTCCTTTTTTCATTGTTCTTGTATTGTGTCCGACTTTTTTGAAGATTTTGGATAAAATTCCAAAAGCCTTAAATATTAATGGCAATGAAATTTGTACAGAAAAAATTATAATTAAAGTGATTTTAGTTTGAATTCATGAAAAGATATATTTGACAAACTGTAAATTGCAAAAGTAAGTTAATTTAATGTGTTTAATTCAAATTACGATGACACAGTATTTGAAATGAAATAAATTTGTAACTACCTAACGGCTTGTCCGATTTCATAAAAGTATTTGAAACGATTAAGATACCTTATAACTGTACCGTTTTTAAACTTTTTATATGAATGTATTTTGTTAGTCAAGATATACAAGAAGGAGATATTTAGATTTAAAAATTAAAAAAAAAGAAAAAAAAAAACTTTTTGAACGAAGTTTAATGCAGTACCGTGTCCAAATTGTAATAGATATTTTTTTAAATAATTTTCATTTTATTAAAAACGAATGACAAAATTTTGTAAAGAAGACAATTTTTAAATATCTACATGGAATTAAATGTTATAAGTCTATAAATTAAGTTTCCAAAAATGTAGATTTTTTCGAAAATAAAAAAAAATTAGTTGAGCTCTTCTTTTCTGGTTACTTTATTGGCTTTTGTATAATGAGGGGACCAGAGACACTAAAACAACCTATTTTTTAACAACACTCTTATGTTTTCTTCTAAGCTTGATATGGTTTATAATTTATAGTAACAGAAATTTTTGCTCCCCCATATAGGTTGGAAAAATATAGAAATGTAAAAACCCATTTTTTGGAAATTTTCGAAGTTTTTTTTTTGGAATTACGAAAAAAATTTTAAGAAAAACAAAATAATGTCAAAAGTGATCTATATGTAATAGATCACTTTAAGCTAGATTGACTTCAAAAACCTATTCAACACTTTCATGACACTTCTCTGCAAAAACTGTGCAACTTTGCGAAGTCAATACGCTACCTTATTTTTATGAAGAATTAGCAAGACAAATATTATTTACTAAGAGCTGTAAAGATTCGATCATTATTATGGACACTAGAAGGTGAAGGTATACAATTTATTCATCAGTATATCGGAAATTATGTATACTTTTTAAAAATTTATAATAATGAAACAAGTGGCACACTTTTTGCGGTAAAATCCAAGTGTTGAATAGGTTTTTTTTCTTCAAATTATTCAACGGTTTGTTGCCCTTGGAATGGGTTATGGTGGATGTTTTTGTTTAAAACCACGCATTGCCTTTTAAGTTTCGTGTGATCGTACAATGTACAAATAAATCAGTATAAATCAAAAACTTGCTTGTATGCAAAAACTTTTGAAATTACAGTCTGTTAACATACAACTCAATTTTGCAATATTATCCCCGTTTCCAAATTTTATGTAGACTATGAAAATTTATTTTATTTTCACATAATAAAATAATTTGCTTTTCTAATTTATGCTTAAGTATGACTTTTTTGGCAGGTATGACATCTTGTGGAACTTTTGCAATTTTTGCAGTTGGTGAATAACTGAGGAACCTGAGGAATTGGGTGGTCGTTTAGATATATACCTCAAGAATATTGTCAGTGTTCGGGTATTGATAAATATTAATTTGTAAACAAGAATTTTTGTAATTGGTTTGGTAATGATGCCATTTTTTGTCTGGATATCGACAACTCAACAGTTTTGGTCAGTTCCAGTGTATGTTTTTGTTATTTGACCCATTTGCACTAGTTGGGTGGCAAATTGTTGTTTGATTACTACAAGATCGTTGATTTTCACCTTTTCCCTCTGGGACTTCCATTTGTATCTGCGATGAAATTCAGCATGATGCTTAGACTTCCATCTTTGGCGAAATAAATGGTAGATGATCTACCAATGGTCAATAATATTGTACCAATGAGAAAGTGTTCAGGGGTCAGTGGGTCTAGATCATTTGGGTAATCGCTAGCAGGACTTTAGGGTCTAGAGTTTAGGCACGATTCTATTCGACAAAGTATTGTAGACAACCCTTCAAAAGTGTCATATTTTTTATGTGAGTTTTGAAAGACTTTACGCCGGCCTCCCAGAGTCCACTAATATGTGGAGCTCCTGGGGGAATGAATTTCCAGTTTACATTTTGTTGACTTATTTATAAATTCTAGACGATCCTTTTTCATGAGTTCTGCTGCACCGATGAAATTTTTCCCATTATCTGATTGGGTCGAAAGATCACTTACTGCTTCTAAATTTGTGTGGCGAAGCACACAAATATGCAGACGTACCTTTTTGTTATTATACATGCTCTTCCGGTGAAATGTTTTATGTCAAGGCTTTCAGCGTAATCTACTCCAGTTGTATCAAATGGTCTGGTTAATGTTGTTCGTTTTGGTGGCAATGAAGCCATGATTTGGTTTTGTGTGTGTTTTTTGTACAACACAGAAATTTTGCAATTGTGGATTACGCCTTTCACTAATGGTTTCATTCTAAAGATCCATTATTGTGTTCGATGTACTCTAACCATACTTCCTCCATGTAATGTGATTTTATGAGTAAATTCAACAAGTACAGGGAGAAGCTTGATCCATGTGGAAACAATATTGAGTAGCGTTCGTTGTTAGTTGAAGCTGGTTGATAGATGGAGCTAGCCGTCCATTTGCTCTTATGATTCCTGTGCGATCGATGAAGGGATTAAAAGTTGATAATTTGCTGTTTGGAGAGATTTGTTGCTTGCGTTTAATGTGTTTGTATTCTTCTGGAAAGAGATTTTGTTGAGTTAAAATGATGAGCTGGTTTTTGACAAATTCTATTTCTTCTGAGGTAATTTAATTTAAAGGTTCTTCATATATCGTAGTTGTGAATATTTTTATATTTGTTGCTTCTAAATTTGTTTCTTGGGGCATTGAAGGTGTCGGCCATTGATTTTTGGTAATTTCAGCCAAAAGAGGCCAAACCATTATAGGTTAGGGGCTTCCAGTTCTTCGAGAGAACATCCTCTGCTTGCGATGTCTACTGGATTTTCATTGGATTCGATGTGTTGCCATTTCTGATTTCCAACTTTGTACATAATTTCTGAGACACGATATCCAACAAAAGTGTTCCATGAACAAGGGTGTTTCTTTAACCAAGCTAGCACAATCGTTGAGTCAGTCCAAAAATATGATTGTTTTCGAAGATTTGAAGATTTGGCACAATTCCATGATTTAAATTTGCTAATAACACAGAACCACAAAGTTCCAAGCGGGAACTTAGGCGCTTAATAGGCGCCTCGCGGGTTTTGAAGCTATAATATTTGTATATATGTTATTTTCTGTCTCTATTCGTAAAGAGTTAAGAGTCGCAGAATATGTTTTTTCTGAAGCGTCGCTAAAGCCGTGTATTTCTACTTTAGAATATGGGTCATATTGAATCCACCTAGGAATTTGAGTTTGTTTACAGTTGGAAAATTTTTCAAAAACTTATGCCATTTTAGACAAGTTTTTGCTTTTAAAATATCACAAACGATTTTGTCTACCCAAATCTGTTGCATGATTAGTTTGACGTCTACATTTATTGGTGCTATCCATCCACAAGGGTCAAAGTATTTTGCAATTGTTGACAAAACGTCCCTTTTTGTGTCTGAAGAGATGCTCCATTTAATCCCGAGAGTTTTTGTACCAGCGTTTTCAGATAAATTTAATCAATCGAGAGGTAGTAAAGCTTCTTTTGGTAAATCTTGAATTATTATTGGGTCATTTAAGGTCAATTTCATCAGATCGAAACTAGCAGATTTTAAGGCTTTTGATAATTCATTTCTTGATTTGATTGTGTCATTTAATGCGTGGCCTCCTGCCGAGACATCATCTAAGTACATATGTTCTTTAAGAATATAAGATGCTAAAAGTCCTTTGTTGAAAAAAAAACTTGGTATACAAAATTTTGAAATTATTATTATTATTTATTTTATTTTATTTTATTTTTTTTTGCAAAAACTTTTTTGGTATTCTTTCCTTAAGATATGTTATTGTATTAAAAATAAAAAAACACCACTTTTTTGCATTATACGGTTCAAATGGACAAAAATGTTTAGGAATGTTTGTTTGTTGTGTTTTGTGCTGGTTCTTATTAATAAAGAATTTGTATTTAATCTTTTATTTTATTTAATTATTTTTTTGTTTTTTAATGTTAATTTTACAATGTTTGTTGGGTTTTTGTGTTTTTTTGTGTTTTATATTAATTTAATTAATTTAAGTGGTGATGATGGTATATTAACTTTGTCATTCCGTGTGTGTAAATGGGTCCATATTTTGATATAGCTCCCATATAACGCCCCTTCCTGAAAAACGTGTTTGGGCTTATAAAACAATTAAATAAAGACTAATTCCATTGGAACTTGGTAAAATATTTTTTAAATTATTTTTAATGTATATTTTTAATTAGAACAATCTCGGTCCATATTTTGATGTAGTTCCCATATCAGGCATCTCACCGAAAAGAGTTTTCAGCTTATAAAACTAATAAAACTAATAAATTAAAATAAATAAAGAATAATTCTACTGAAATTCGACCCAATAATTTTGCTAACTGTTCTGAAGACATTATATTAACTTGTCCTATATCGGTCCATATTAACGTATAACTCTCTTATAAAGCGGTTTCCCGGAAAACGGGTTTGAGTTTTTAAAACATTTAAATAAAGATCAATTCCATTGAAATTTACCACAATGATTTTTCTAACTATAATTAAATTCATGTTCATATTATAAATATGAACAATCCTGGTCTATATTTTGCCCTTTCCCTCTCTTCTTTCACTATGCATGCTAACGTGATCAAAAGTAAATCAATAAAATAGAAAAATCCATCTACCTTATAACGCTGACAAAATTGAACACACACCGAAATTGAACAAAACCGAAGTTACAGAAAATTCACAAAACCAAACTGCAACACTATTACCCTTTATGGGTTTTACAGATTTACAATTCTTTACCGACGTATTACCTTACCAACACCAATTAAATGCACTACTTTACCGATTAACTGATTTATTGATATCGAAGCCAGTTCATATGCACTGCCTTTCCCTTGTACGGATGTGGTACCACGAAGTACCACAATGACAATACCGAGAGTCCTGTCTATCACACTGGAAAAACTCAGCGCCGGAGTTTGACCTTGACGATTTTTGTTCAGCGGAGCCCCAGACAGTGGAGTCTAAACTAAACAAAACACACTGCTTTAATACGCACTTAAACAAATAAACACATTTAAAATATCCGCACTGTAAAAAACACAAACGTCTACCTCAAAAGTTCGCACTTGAATTTTTCCGAGGAGGCATTTGTATTGGGCCTATGTGAAATAATGAACCAATGATAGCAAAATTTCAACAGGCCTTGGGCCAAAACAGTAAAATCTGTAAAAATTTAATTAAGGTATATTAAAAACTACGAAATATACTTTGCGAACAAGCCAGATGAACGGATGAGTATACTTAAATCGTCTCAAGAAGTGAGTCTGAGTTGAACGGTACACTTTAAAGTGGCAGTAGCACTGTTCTTTTTGCCCATTACAAATATCTGCAAAAACGCATAATACTCCATTCTTCTACGGCGGAATAGGATATAATAACATTGAAAATACATTTTCTTTACATTTCACAGTATTTCAAATTTCTGAAACTTCCGAACAACTAGTCCGCAATCTCATATAGTGATAGTTGAAGTTTTGTTTAAGTTTTGACTTTGGACTTTGTGGACCTCAAGGAGGTCAGTCCATAGAGTTCCAAAGTTGGTCCTAAGACCTAAAAAAAACCTTGGGTAGGATATTTCTTACAGTTTATGAGATATTTATTGAAAAAATATTTTTTTATTAAAAGCATGTGAACAATTTTTGCATAATTTTTTTATATCTTTATGAAATTAAAAGCTATAAGCATTTAAATTTTAAAAAATTAAGATTTTTCGCTAATTTTCCCTAAAATCTGTGTTTGTATGTATGGGCATATGTATGATTATATGTATGAACGTATATAGATATGTATGTATGTATGTATGTATGTATGTATGTATGTATGTATGTATGTATGTATGTATGTAACGTTAAGACTCTATAACGGGTGGGCAAAATTTAATGAAATTTTCACGGAATGAAGAATGATGAACATAGGATGAAGTAACATAGGCTACAAAAATGTTCAATTGTACCCTCATACAAAGCAAATATAGAGTATCTAAAGAACTATAACAGTGAGAGTTCTAAAATTTGTTCCCAACAACTTTTTCAAAGGTTTTACCAGACCAAACGTAGAACGAATAAAACCAGGAGGAGAACTAGTTCAGTCAAAAAGATTAGTATTAAAACTGCAGTAATGTCTCTTAGAGACTTTATAGATTCTTTAGAAAACATTAGTGCTGAATGCAAGATCTTCTGAACCTCTTGACAAAAAAAATATTTTGAAGAAGTTAAATTTTTATAAATCCCAAATACCACTGGGTTGGAAAGCTTTATCAAAGATTTATGTATTCAACTTAAATATACGCGGATGATTTTTTTGGAAGATGTCTTTGAAAGTCATTCCATAATTAAAATGCCAAAAATGCAGCGTCGAACTGAGATAGATCGATGAAGTTCAAACAACACCAAGCGAGCTTTTTATATATTTCGAACAATTATCAGCCACTTACAGATTTCGGAAACTTAGCAGCTCCATCAGATACTTTAATGGATGCTAATAAAAACACATTTTAATATTCTACAAAATTTTTTAAGTTGAGTCCCAAAAAATTGGTATAAAATCCTATATTATTAAGTCCTGTAAACGCTTGACTCCAAAGTGGTTTACAGACTATTGTTCTCAACATTATTATTGGACAATATGTTTTTTTCTCTTTAAAAAACTATGCGAAGTTGTACAAAAAAGGTTCCCGTAGAAAAAAAAACATATTTTTATTTTTTTTTATTTTAAAAAAGAATAAAAAATACTGAATAATTTTCTTCAATAAGTCCACTATCGAAATGTAGGAAAAAATAAAATTAATAAAATATACCCTAATGCCCTCGGATTTTCTTTACACGCTTTTAAGAATTCTATCATAATTACAAAATATATAATATAGACCAGAGTAAAATAGTCGATTTGAGAGTTAAAAAATATTACCACCTTTTTGGCATTTTTTTCAAATTTTATATTTTAAAATAATATAACTTTTTATCGTTTTTACTTAGGTATGCGATTTTATACATAAAACTAATTCAAAATTTGTTTAGAAAAATGGTTTTGGACCAAAATTGAGCCCACCAAGAAATGCCAAAAAATGAGTAAACATTTTACTTTAGCTTAAATATCTCTTAAGTTATAAGAAATATTGCACATGTGTAAGTGTATTTTTATTATTGCATTTAAAAGGACTATCTACACGTTTTTTAGTCAAATCATTAATAATTTTTTTTACTTGTGTTTTTTTTTGTGAATTGTTTCTTTATGAAAAATTATATGGTTTAGTGAACATATTTCACAAATTTATTGTTTGCAATTATGAATGAATTTCTTAATGTAAAAGCGTGTAAAGCAAATCCGATGCCATTAGGGTATATTTTATTAATTTTATTTTTTCCTTCATTTTAAAAACGGACTTAATGAAGAATATTATTCAGTATTTTTATTTTTTGTGTATTCTTTTTTTAATAAAAAAGTGTGTTTTTTTTTTCTACGGGAACCGTTTTAGTACAATAATTCTATTTTATGTTGAGAACAAGTGTCTGTAAACCACTTTGGAGTCAAGCGTTTACAGGACTTAATAATTTAAGATTTTATACCAATTTTTTGGGACTCAACAAAAATTTTGTGAAATATTAAAATGTGTTTTTTACTAGCTTTATATATAATGTGATCAAAGCATTATGCGGGTTTCAATATAAGAATAATGTTTGGCTTACTATATCTAAGAAAGACATATTGATAATTTTTTTTAAATTGAACGCAAAAGTATCTGATGCCGTGTACCCCTAGAGACATAATAGTTTCTCCATATTATCATTGGTTGAAAAAAATTTAGGCAATAAGGAACCATCTAGTCCCTTAACATCATTATTTGTGTTCTACGTAATCCATCTTAATAAAATCCACCACTTTTCAAGAATTTGTCTTACTTGCGGTGAGATTTCAATAACTTCTTCTATGGTGCCGAATTTGTCGACGAAATCATCTACATAATGAAAATAATAAATACCTTCAATTGCTCAAAGATGACAATGTTTGTGTTATTTGGAATTTGTTTTCATAACAAGTAGGTCTGAACATGGTGGGCAGACGACTCCTAATGTCATTACCATCACTTCATCAGGTTTACAATCTCTCACTAGAATTCGATGAGATGTATAATTACTTGATGGATCATTTCACGAATATCTTCTAAAACACCGATGTTTTAACTTTCAAAATTATAAAGTGTAATTGGCAATAAAGAAATGTAATAAATTCTCTTTCAAAGTAATTACATTTACTTTAACTGTGGCGCCAAAAACTTATCTTAAGTATTGTTCCTTTTTGTTGAGATTTATTACACCGACATACACACATATTTTTTCCATATAATTATTTATAATATATTTGTATAATTATTTATAATACCTTTATAAATGTACAACATAATTTTTCCACAATGACCCTGTTTGAAAGCATTTTCCTACTTGCTTAGTTGATTCATGAAAAATTCTCTTTCTTTAACGTTATCATCGTTCTTAATTTGTGGAGCAGCTCGTACACTATACTATTTACATTGAAGTAATTTTCAACCATTTTGTAAACTATTTTTTACAAACAAAGGTGTCTTAATTGGAACTATAGCAAAATATTGACCGATATTTGTCAAAAAAGTTAATCATATTTAAGACAGTTAGAGCAATAGTTGTACCGATATTCTCCAAGGAAATAAGGCATATTCAAAACAGTTAGAAAAATATTCGTGACAAAAGAAATTGGTTGGTAAACATAGCTGAAAGCTGTTTTCTGGGAAGAGGTAGTATGTGAGAGCTGTAGAAAAATTTGGACCGAGATTGGGCAAAATACTGATATGTATTTATGACTCTTAGAAAATACATAGTGCAGAAATTTAATAGAATTTTAGAATTATACTGAATATCAATAGAGTTGTCTCTTCTTCAATTTCTTTATGGAAATTGAAATATGTTGCAAATTTCAGAAAATAATCTTCAAAATTACGACATAGTGAGGTGTATGAAGTTTTGCATATATATATATATATATATATATATATATATATATATATATATATATATATATATATATATATATATATATATATATATATATATATATATATATATATATATATATATATATATATATATATATATATATATATATATATATATATATATATATAGAGGAATTCATTTGAATAGGCGACTTACTAAGAGTATTTTTATAAAAGCTTCTAGCTTTAATTGTTTCATCTAAATTCAGCCTTGACATTCAAAAAATTTACGGCATCTAGTAGCAGTAGCAGACAGGTTCTAGGCACTGTCAAATTATTCTTAATTAAAAATAATTTTTCCACTTTTTCCTAAGTTCTTAATACAAACTTTCGAAGATCTATACGGTAGTATAATAGAGCTGTGTGTTTCATTTGCTTGTGAACGCTAAAACGGTATTTTTAGACCTTTTTATATTACTATGTGTTAAAAAGTAAAAGCTTATTTATAAATAAACAAATATTTTAAATACTTACCACACATTCACCTATATGGTGAACTACACATGGTATATGTGCCGTTGCTCCTATTTGAGTTGCAACAACTGTTGAATTTTCAGTGCCGAAATACATTGGAGTATTAAAAATGGACTTGTTCAGTGCCTCGTTGGAGTCGTTTGTGTAGATATTGTTTTCAATATTCGTGTTAACTAAATCAATAACTTTATGAGCAACATAATTACTGGATAACCGATTTCCAAGTTGTTCCTTTCTATTCGATAAGAAGGAAATATCCACCTGTTTTTCATTTTCTTGATTTGCGTCTTCTATGAGAAATGGAGAACTTGTTTTACGTGCACTGTCACTTGTGCTATAAGTTTCAAAATTATCTTGTTTAATAGAAGACCAAGGTGTCAGCTTTGATAATGAATTATCAAAGTTATCTAACGCACTAACAGACGAAAACATTTGTGACTTTATTTTCTTAAAGTATGATTCACTTTGTTGATTATCATTCATTGGTACCATTACGTGTGATGTTAAGCCTAAAATTATAAAAAATTAAAAAATATAATTACGTGTTTTCTTTTTAAACATCAACAATATAACCATTATCATAGTACTGATGTGCACATTGTTTCATTTCATAAAGTTAATTTTTTTTTTAATAATTTTTTAATAAATTATAATATAAGTATCTATAAAATTTGAAACCAAATTGAAAAATAAGTCACATTATATTAAAATGTATATCTATCTTGTACATAACAAAACATTTCAAAAAATTAGCCCCTTTTCTAACTACGTTAAACATAAGAATGTTATATTCGGCTGTGTCAAATTTTTTATACCCTCCACCACTTCATTATCCAAGCATTTATGTATGTTGGAATAGGCTTCATATATGAACTAAATATTGTATATATATTGCTTCACATTTTTAATTATCCATATTTAAGAACCTTATAAACCTATAAGCCTATCCGGGAGGCTTTTAACAAAATATAGTCCAAAAATTGTCAAATAAGATACATATATATTCACATATGCTCAAAATAACAGATACATTTCAAATGAGAATTTGGAGCAGCCATAGTTTGAAAATTATCCTAAAATTGTTTCGAATTCTTCTCGTAATTAAAATATAGGATCAGTAATAAAATATATCTTTACCTCACATGTTTATTTATAGAAGCTATTTATCTGAGTGTCAGAAAATGGCGTCAGCATTATATACATTTTTGCTAATTTCATTGGGGGTAAAAAATATAAGGCGGGATAAGTATTTGGAAAAGGACGTAAACTTCTCGTTATTCTTTCCTTCAGGAAGATGTACATTTATTTGACATACATTTATTAGAAAAATTAAATTTTCCTTTCTTGGATAATATATTTTATTCATTTGATTCATTACTAAACTAAAAGCTTGGCCTTTCCTAAAAAATATTTGCCATTCATTGGAATCTTTCTAGTGATGTCTTCGGACAAATTTATTGTAGATGACAAACAGCATCCGTTTCTGGATGAATTCAAATCCTTTTTTCAGCTTAAAATTTCAAATATCTGTTAGCGTTGTTTTGAACAACTTACCTGAATCAAAGTAACATTTTTTATTTTATTTCAGAATTAAATCATTAAGAATTAAATTTAAAGAAATTTTATGAATATTTTGATTTTTCGTAACAGCTTTTAAAGATTTTTCATGATTTTAACATCATTTCTCTTATTTCGATACAGATTTCGTTATTTTGTAGTTATTATTTTTATTTTTTTCTACTTTTGGTATAAAATTTAATAAATATAAAAAATATATATTTATATATATTTTTTCCATTTATTTCAATAAATAGAAGATCGAACTGGAACCATATGCTGCATATAGTATACTGGTGTATACTTTTATAAACTCACAAAACATTTGTAAATAAAACAACTAAGACCTCATTTAAAACAATGTGTAACTAAAAACTTTATTTGCATTTCATTTTATTTTTTAACTTAATTTTTCACATATTTAATATTCAAATAATGCCATATTTAATGATATTTTCCCATTAAAAAATTTCTCTATTGTAACATCTTTGGTCATAAAAAAATTAATTTAAAACTTTTTTTAATTGCAAAGAAAAATTTTCTTGTGCATCTTTAAATTTATTTATCCAAGAACCATAGTTCGCATGAATAAGGCGGACATTAAGTCTAAAAAAATGTTGTTTACTTCAAAAAACATTACTTTCGAATGAGTACAAAAAAAAAAAAAAAAAAAAAAACTTAAATGCTTTTATAGGAATATTCATCAATGTGTTAAGGTTAAAATTAAATGCTGATGAAAAGTATTCAAAATAAATATTAATATTTCATTCAAATATGTTATTATTTTTAAAGATTATCTAAACTTACCTCTATTAAATGTTGATAAGCTTATTATGATTATTATTGTTCGTAATATATTATTTGATATTCTTTTTAAATCGAATAGTTCACTTAAACACATATTGGATTACTTTTTACGTGAAATAAATGTAACTACACATATATATTTTATGCTTTTTGACGAGAGTACTTTTAATTAACATCTTAATAATTTTTATCTCAAATCAAGATAAACAATTTTATTCCACAGAAGTCCAAGCCAGAGCAATAAATTTTTTATAAATATTAATGACAGCATAAGATTAGTTTTAATTTAAACCACTTTTTGGGATTTCTGTAAAATTTAATGAGAAAGTAAGAATGTTATTTTTAGTTGTATGCAATCGTAAATATGTATGTATGTATATATATATATATATATATATATATATATATATATATATATATATATATATATATATATATATATATATATATATATATATATATATATATATATATATATATATATATATATATATATATATATATATATGTATGCGCGTATGTATGCGCGTATGTATGCATTGCAGTTCAGAATTCATCAACACTTGATGCTATTTTTTCAGCAATACACTCTTTCATGTCTATTACATAGTATTTTATAAAAATGATATAAGGATATTGAAAGATCTTCCACTTTGCATCAATTCTATTTGTTTAGAACAAATCCATCTGCTAAACTTCTAGTATATTTCAGATCGTTATACTTTGAAAATTTTTAATTGGTATTTTCCATTCGGAATAAAGCAGCACTACATTTTACATGATTTTTATGTAAACATTAAAGATTGATGACCATTCACTTAATACAATAGACCAACACCATAGTATGAAAAGTATTTCTATATCATTTAAAATCTTATCGTTAAACTATACATTATCATTAAAATTCTGTAGTCAGAAGATGTCGAACATATTGATTTGATCTAGATCCATAAAATAATATGGATTTCTTTTCATCTTTCCACAATTTATTTCGATACTTTACTTTATGCATAAGCATGTATGTATCTTTGTGAACAATGGTTATTTTTAGGGAATTAAATTAATATTGTTTTTAATAAACCTTCTAAGATAAAATCTGGCAAAGAAAACTCCATTTGAAACGTATACACCGACCCAGAAAGATGATTTTCCAATACAAAACTATAGGGCAGTCATACACATCTGACTTTTTAAGTTTGGACCTACAAGTTTAAAGTTTTTTTTTCCAAAATCAATGTTACCAATATCATTTTTGGTCTAAATCCATGGTATCTAAGGCTTTTTATTAAATTTTGTAATTTTTTGGTACAGAGTATTCCTCGTTATATTACTAATACTGTCAATAGGTTATTAATTAGAAAACTCATTAGAATAATTCTACATAACATTTACATACTAAGAATATTATTTTTGCTCTTATGATAAAGCTGTAAATATAAAAATAATCTTTTAAGCCTTAGTAAATTATTTACTCCTTTATAATTGCAGTCTAATGTCATTATTGACTATAAAGCCTTGATTAAAGAGAATAAAAATATTATTTTTACTCCTATATTTTGATCGATACAATATAAACAACAAGTTTTTAATCGAAAAATAAGTATAACAGTTATTAAAATTATTTCCATTGCATTTTATTAAGTTCTTTCCGCTGTATATACCAAAAACAATAATAGAAGATTTTTCAGTTGCGATGCTAAACATTTTAGTTTAGCAAAACATGTGTTACCACCACTCCTATCCTCTGCGATGGCTAGTCATCTCCTCTGCGATGGGTAGTCATCTTGAAGCGATGCAGAGGCTTCTGTGTAAGGACGAGTTTTGGCTTTGCTTTCCAAATGTATACCCATGCCAGAGGAGCGTACTTGGAAAACGACAAAGAACCACTTCCCCTTTTTCTTGTAGCGTCCGTTTTCCCTGTGGGGCGACTATCAGAATCCACACGTAGTGTCTTTCCTTTCACTGAGACAAGACGCCTCGAGGTTGAATGGTCCGTTTAGTACCCTGTACTTTAATGTAAGTGTCCGTTTGAATCCACAAGCGTCTTTTTTCCCATATTGGGCGGCTTTAGGTCTGCGTCTGTTCCCTGTGGGGCGGCAACATTTCAACACCTGACAGCAAGTATAAACTAATTGTTTAAATTTCCGATGTCCGAAGAGAAGGCACGCCATATGTACTAGGTCGGGAGCTTGATAATATCTGGGGAATCTACTCCCACAGTGGCTGTAACAAACTGTGGTGAGTCGAATGCGACTGAAACCCTAACTAGTAAGTTGCAACATCGGGCTTGGTTAGCTCAAAAGCTAATGGCGCAGCAGGAGGTCAAGGTAGGAAACCTAAATTGGCCGACTGTAAGGTTGGAACAACAATGCAAACAAAAGCGGCGAGGTACCTTTGTCGGTAAAACCAAGTACCTCCAAAGACGCCGAGATCCTACTCGACAGTAAGTCAGTTAAAAACCCAGTTTTCGGTGCTGCCAAGGATGGTATGGCTAAGTCGACCCTCCTATCCCGCTCCCCCCGTAGGACCGCCACAATAAGTGTTCCGCCTTACCAAGGAACAAAAAATACCTTGGAATGGGCAAGATCACATATGGCGTCCCTAAATGAGTCTCTTTATTCTGCTCCTAGCGGATCTGTGCCTAAATGGCAACGTTCAGAGGAGGAGGCCCTAATATGGGTCAGCAACCTGGGGCCAAGAGCTGCGCATTTCTCGTTGAGTAAGTCCTTCAACAAAGTGGCGATTATCGACAGGGCACATCCGACGGAGTCATATACCATCAAAACTGGGATCTACTTAAGCAAAGGCTAATTGGTGTATTTTGGAAGGTTCTTGTAAGGTACACCTCCACAGTGCGATGGCATTGGTTGGTACCAAAGTAACGTAAAACTTTTGGCTTGTGCGGACGAACGCCCTCTGCTCAAGCTTGCCATTACCATAAGTGAGGTCTGCGATGGTACTAGACAGGATGTGGTTCGCGCTAATGAGATCCCACGAAGGCCAAGATCAATCGCCGTCGTCCTAGCCGAATCTTTGTAACCTGAGTAAATCCCTCATCTTCCGACACATAACTGAAGGTTGCTTCAGCTGAAGGTTCGACCAGGAAAGTGCCCCCTTGTCCTGAATGAGACACCTTGGACCCACTGAGAGAGAAGCAGGGGAAGGTATACTATGGTTTTAGTACCAATTTCATTAGCGTCTACCGAAGTGACAACAAAGGTAACTCCAAACCGACGGTGACAGTCAGGAGACTGTAAGGAAGTGGTCAATATCGCCGGACCAGGGGACAGACGCACTCTCTCACGGAGTTAGTTGGTTGAATATCTGTCTTCACAAACGAGTCGAGTGACGAGAAGGCATCGGACCATGAGAACGTCAACATCACTATTTATACTATTATTGATACGTAAGGCAGCATCTACCGCTTTGATCCTCCGCATTAATGATTATCAAGAGGAGCTACCGATCGGGATTATTGGATCTTTGGACTAAACATGAAGGGTTACATGCTCAGGTAATAACAGGATAAGATCTTGTAAGATAAGATAAGATAAGATCTAAAAATTCTCTGAATATCTACATTTTGTCTGGTTTGGATAGTCTCAAGCGATACGGCGCATGACCATGGCGACTCTCCACCGAATGAGAACTTGAGGAGAGCCGCGGCCAGGGCAAATAGTTTGAAAGTGCTCATTAGTGCTGGGCACTCGGAGTTGATTCATGATTGGAGGGTGTCAGGTGACTGCTCGTTCTCTGATCATAGGTACATAGAATTCTGTTTAGGTATTGATAGTTCGGATCCTACACTTATTCGTAATAGGCGTAAGACAAATTGGGACACACTTAGAAAATGTCTCACAGATGCTCTCACCAAGGTTCTATCAATGAGGCAAAGAGATCAGGCAACTGGTTTAAGAACTTGATGAGTAATCCGCGCTTTAATATTGAAAGCATGCTTAGTGACAATGGGAAAAGTGTCTCTGTCGCGCTGGATGAGAGCAGGCTGCGCTGGGCGATTAGTAGTTTCTATCCTTTTATATCCTCAGGGCCTGATGGCATCATTCCGGATGATCTGTAAAGGAATGTTGAACTTGTATAACCATGGCTCCAGGGTATGCTTACAATGAGAACTTGTTCCCACGAATTGGATGATGTGTAGGGTCGTCTTTATACCCAAAGGAAACCGTCACACACCAAGCCGAAGGACTTCACGCCGCTTTGCTTTTAATTATGTTAGGTGAGATTCCATTGTGTCAGCCTTACAGGATGTGGGGGTTGCCTATAGATGTTCTGGATTCATGAGGCATTTGGTTGTGAACAGGTTTGCAAATGCTACATTCTTCATTCATATAACAAATAAACAGTCCAAGCGTGTATGTTTTTTCCATGAGATGTATATATATATATATATATATATATATATATATATATATATATATATATATATATATATATATATATATATATATATATATATATATATATATATATATATATATATATATATATATATAACTGGACTGTTTATTTATTATAGCATTTACTGTAAAAGGGTGTAATTTTGCTTCTGTAACTTATAATTAACAAAGTTT
Organism: Cochliomyia hominivorax; assembly: GCA_004302925.2. NCBI lineage: Eukaryota > Metazoa > Arthropoda > Insecta > Diptera > Calliphoridae > Cochliomyia > Cochliomyia hominivorax. The sequence goes on from PYHX02000494.1 coordinate 37,351,500, forward strand.
TCAAGAAGCATGTTATAAGCATTTAAAACATGGGTTGATCTAAACGCTAACATTCAGAAAAATGTTAACTCATTACACGTCATGGTTCGATGAACAAACTTATGCCGAAATAGCAAATATTGGATATTTAAATAAAATAATAAACTAAATATATAAGCTACGGGGATTAAAAAACTTAAATCTGCCAATAAGTATTAAAACTGTATCAAAAGGCCTAGGAAATACAATTTAGAATCCCATAGACCATGAAAATTTCCCTCTTAACCGCTCCACATGTCTTAAATAGATTAAAGTTTCCTACAATTTACTTGGTTTGTGGACCGATAAATCTTAAAAAAATGCATTTGTAAGGAAGCCTCCTAACAATGAATATAATAAAAATTTACAACAAAAACTTTCAAACACTAAGGTTCTAGTGATATGGTATGAAGGTGATTTTCTTACTATGGTGTTGGATAATTTTATCGTATTAAAACTATTATGAATGTGTCAGAATGTGTGAAAATTTTAGAGGAAGTAATGCTACCGCATGCATATGAACAAATGCCACTGATCTGGGCCATGCAACAAGACAAAAACCCGAAATATACCAGCAAAATAGCTAAAAAGTGCTTTTAGAATAATGGAGTCACAGTAATGAAATGGCCTGCATGGTCTCCCGATGTGATTCCAATCGCTAATATGTGTACATACGTATAAAATAAGGGATTGGTAATTAATCCGACGAATATTAGCGATCTTCAAATCACTATAGAGCAGGCATAGAACTCTAATATCTTGGAAGGATGCCAGATTGCAGTAAATTAAATAGGAAGCCAATTTTCGGTGTTATTTCTAACTAAGGAAATATAATAAAATGCAAAAAACAAATAGTAAACTCAATTCGATAAAAAAGCACTCACAATTATTTATTTTTGGATTTTTGTGTTAATTGAAACAGGGTGGTTCAATTGTTTTAACAAAAAGTTTTATCAGTACTTCTGGATAAATAAATTAAAAGAAATATAGAAAAGTTTTTGTTTCTTATTCACTATCTTTTAAACTTATTTTTGATTTTGTTAAACCATAAAATAAAAACAACTTTTTGTTCAAATTTCTCACACAGAGTTTCAAATAAAACTACAATGGAAATAAATCTGTAATTTCCGAACGGATAGTCCAATTTCAATTAAGTTTCACATAGGGATAGTAGAGGAGTAAGTCAGTTTAAGTTTTGATTTTGAACTTTGTGTAATGGGGATCGGTATACAGGATCTCAAAGTTGGTCACTTTGGATCATTGAAATATTTAAAACGATCCAGATTTGTTATTTCTGAATTGATTTTAATTTTTGTATGAGTGGAAATGGGTAGGATATATATTATAGTTTAAGATATTTAGTCTAAAACATTCAAAATTTTACTTTTTGACCGATATTGGCAAAGTTTTTATGCTCTAGTCCAAATTATATTCGATTTTTGTAGTAAAAAAAAAAACTTAAGTTTTGAGCGAATTAGAGGTTCTTAAATTCAACTTATTCCTTCGCAACACTCTAATTTTTTGGCTTAATTTATTGGGATTTTTGAATTCTTTTTTTTGGAAATTGTGGGAATTATTTTAAGATAAACAAAATAATATTAATAGTTTCCGATTAAGTATATATATGTATAACTTTTAACAATTTTTTGTAGCACTTTTCCGCAAAAAAATATGGAAAAAATTTTATTATCAATAAAATTATACATTTTTAAAAAGAAGATATAATTTCCGATACACTGACGTACAATTTGTATACCTTCACCTTTTCATTTGCTCTTAATAAATTATTGTAGTTCTTCATAAAGATTAATTAAATTTATCTTCTTTCTAGATCTGAAACTTGCATTGACAAATCTTTGTAGGTAGATAGTAGATACAGGTAAAGTTTTGTATAATATGTTGGAATTAGTATGTATAAATTAGTTAATAATGGAAATCGTATTGAAAAACAAAGTGAGAGCCATTGCTCTCATTAGCAACTAAAACTTAGCCATCAGAATTATGTAACATTAAAAAAGCGCTGTTTTGCTATCTTATGGAGTTCAATGAAATTTCACTTTCATACGTACATGCTCCTAAATTTTTGAATATTCCTTCAGTCTGTCTTGTGCCGCCATTGAATGTGGTGGAGTAGTCGAATAATTTTTAAAATACACTAAAAAAAATTCAACGAAATATCAAGCAGGAATTAATGTATTAATGTGATTTGCTTTGTGTTGCACTATTATTTGGAAAATCAAGTGTTAAGCATAAGTCTTAGCGCCCATATTATAAAAAATATAATATTTTCTTAATAGAGGGATAAAAGTACTACATTTCAAGTGTTTAAACCCTACACCACCATAAATCGTTGAGATATAGTGCATTTGTGCAAAATTTTAACGGACGGAAAAAATGTGCTGCCGCTATTTTTAAGTATGGTTCCTTCTGATTGGTGGTGATAAATATAATAAATCATAAATTAAAAATAATATACGAGGGTGGTTTAGTAATGTTATTTTCAAGATCAATCTTTTTAAAATTTAGCGAAGATGGCTGACCAAATTTTAACACTACATCTACCGAAATTGCGTTTCGATATACGAATCCAACTAGACTTAAAATCATACTAATGTCAATAGTATCGGAACATATCAGATTTTGTTTCTACGTATATAGTTTTAAGATAGTATTAAATTTTATATTATATTTTTTCCATAATCGGAGTTTAAAACATTAAAATTTAAATCGAAATTGTTATCATATTGAAATGTCAAGAAACAAAAATTTAAATAATTGGAAAAAATAAAATAAAATTAATTAACATTGTAACATTTAATAATTATTCTTGCATTGTACATATTTCAAATATACAAGTTAAAAAACTAAATCAGTCAATTTTCGGTAAATATATTATATATTATATATTATATGATTTTTACCCGCGTTTTCAATACGTATTTGTATTGAAGTTTTTACTTTAATTAACATTGGAAAGGATGAAACTGGAGGTAGCATTCAGTAAAAATCTAACACTATATACCTATACCAACTTTAGCATCAATTTTTTAGTAAGTTATCAAATAATTCCAAGTTTATTCTACAATATGGTATAATAAGTTAAATATATTTCAATTAATAAAAAATTAAAACATTTAGCGAACCGATAAAATCAACATTATGAATTTTTAAAATAATTTAATTATTTAACATATATAAAGGCTAAACTACTAAAACTTTAGAGAACAAAAAATAAATCAGTGAGAATCAGCGCTGTAAAACGCTGATAGTCACGCTAAAAAATATTATAGCAGTACGAAATATAAAAACAAGAGTTTGAATTTACGCACAGTATCAATTTTAAGTATTTTCCCTGGCTTAATATATTATCAGACAAATTTTAAATAATAACATTATTACTAAATGCTGTTTAATTTTTTCGTCACTACAGTTACCAGTAATTTACCAATCACAGTCGTGAAAATTTCAAAGAGAGACTTGGAAGAGCGGTTCTATGGGACTTATGAAAAATAATAATCCTCGTATAATTTGGCACATCGTTTTAGAATATCATAATACTAATTTGTACCAAACTTCAATTAAATCGCTTTTTAATAAGGATTTGTGACTTTAAACCCATTACAGGAAGAAAAATTGTATTGGGCTTAGGTAAAATAATATATTCACCAAAATAATGACACATGCCAAATTTTATTGAAATATCTTTCAAATTGCGGGCTGTATTATGTCACAAGGTTTACAGCAAGCAAAACGGACGGACATCGTTAAGTCGGCAAAAGCAATCTTGAGTCGAATTAATAATTTTTTGGGAATAGAACATGTTTCTATTGGGTCTTGAGGTCCAAAGTTGGTCACCTCCGGTGTAACGCTAACAAGAAATCATCTAAGATTGTATATAAGTTCTTGCATCAAAATCTGAGTCGGTTTAGCTGACCAGAAAAACCGGTTCAGTATGTTCAGAGATAAAGACCGATACCTGATACAATCTTTAAGTATTATTTTGAAATATAAATTTAAAAAATGGGATTATGTTAATTTTTTCAAAAAGGTGTTAATTTTTTTCACTTTTAAATCAATTATTTCTAGCTAGACAATACATTTCTACATTTTTTGCACAAACGCATAATACGTCAACCACCTATGCCCACAATTTTTTCTGTAAGTAATTCTGTAATTTTGGAACTATTGAATATAATTGTTTTGGAATGGAACATTTTTCTAGTGGGTCTCGAGGTCCAAAGTTGGTTACCTCCGGTAAAAGTGCTTTGTCATTCCATGTGTAACGCTAACAAAAAATCATCTAAGACCCCATATTGTATATAAGTTCTTGCAACAAATCAAAACCTGTGTCGGTTTAGCTAACCAGCAAAATCGGTTCAGTATGTTCAGAAATATAGACCAATATCTGAGACAGTCTTTAAATATTATTTTGAAATATAAATTAAAAAATGGGATTAATTTAATTTTTTTTTTTTTAAAGATGTTAAAATTTTCTCGTATTCAAATCAACTATTTCTATCTAGACAAAAAAGTATTTCTAACATAAATTCATGTAAAGAAAATCCGAGGACATTTGAGGAAATTTTCCCGCTAGTCATCATCAAGAAATCTTTAATAGGCAAGGTGACCCATTTACTGAAAAAAATATTTTTTATTTAAAATTGTAATATAATATCCTATAATCTTGTATTTTAATGTAACAAACAATGTTATTTACCTAATATACTTTTTTATGTAGATATTATTATTTTGCAAGTAATTACCTATCCAACCACCCTTTAGAAAATAACAGAAATTTGATCCTTTTCCAGAAATAAATAAAACTTGATTAAACGATTCACTTTTTTTAATAAATTGCTCACCTTGCCGATTCATTACACATTTCTGGAATGGGAAGTCAATAAATGTAGCTATAGAAAAAAATGTGTCGATTCTTGCTTTGACATTTTTTTCTAAAAAAAATAATAAAGAATAAATATGGCTAGCGCTAAAATTGTTTCCCCAAATGTCTTTCGATTTACTTTATATGCATTTGCGTTAGAAATTCTTTCAGCATTTAGAAAAAAATGTATAACCCAGAAGTAAATAGTTGATGTGAAAGTGAAAAAATGTTATCACATATTTTGTATTTCAAAATAATACAACATTTTATTGTATCCACATAGGTATATTTTTTTTTACAAATAAATTCATTTAGGTAGTATTTAAGAAATTTTATAAGTTGAAAAAATTTATTTTGGTCTTAATACCCTTACACTGCAGAAGATATCCCACACATGTAAATATTTTTCAATGTAAATATTTTTTGAAATGAAATGATGAATAAAATTTTGGCGACTATTTAAAAAATTGTCATCCTCGAAGTGACCAATTTTGGAGATCCAGATCGATTGGAAAACAGATCAAGAATTAAAAAATATTTAGTTAGTAAATTAGTTGCAGAATTATTCCCAAAAAAGCGTTTTGGAACCACTGTATATCGTAGTTTAACTATACAAGCAGAAACTTGAAAAAGTTGTCAGTTTTAAATAAATAATAAATAAATAGAATGAAAAATACTAACAAAACAAGTAAGAATATTATATTCGGTTATGCCAAATCTATAAAATCTCTACCGCGAGCATAAGATAGTAACATACAGTAACAAATCTTATGTACATACACACTAATAATAAACTGTTTTATATATAATGCAAAGTACTTATATTGAAATTCACAAGTCTCAGCTGTACAGCATATGTTAAGTTATCTAGCTGAAATCAATACGTTTTGAAATATCACCAAATATATCGACCTAATTCTTATTTATTTAATATTTTTTTGAATGGAAGCAGATTTTTCTTGTAAACATATATTTTATTTTATTTTATTTTATTTTATTTTATTTTATTATTATACCCTCCACCATCACAATTAGTGAAGAGGGTATATTAACTTTGTCATTTCGTGTGTAACGCTTAAAAGGAATCATCTCAGACCCCATAATGTATATATAAATATTCTATCTGTCTGTAGTTGGCACGCTCACATTCACCAGAATTGACACAATTCAATAAAATTTGATCTGAAAAGTTTTCTATATAAAATCAGCAAAACAGATTCAACACGTCAAAAGATATAGCTCAATATCTGAGACAACCTCTAAGCTCCATCGAAGAGTTTACATAAAACTTTCAATTATAAATCGACAAATTAGTATAAGATTTTATCATAATATAAAGTTATATGAACTTTACTATCATTCCAAAAATTATGCCGAATCTTCAATACCCTTTACCACAAATTCGTGTCGAGAACACATACACTCACAAATATATAGTATATAACACAGAAACACTTATAGAGTCATAAAATTAATTATAATTTTGACTATAACTTTTTTTCTACTGAACTGGCCTTTTTGCTGCTCTGGATATTGATTTGATGCAAGAATATATATGCATTATGGAGTCTGAAATAATTCATTCTTAGCGTTACACACAGAATGACAAAGTTAATATACTCTCTTCACCACTTGTAGTGTGAGGGGTATAATAACAATAAATATGCTTGTTATAAGCTCAAAACTGTTTTCCGGGAAGGGAACTACAAAATATGGACCAAGATTGTTCATATTTATAATATACTTTGATTATAGTTAGAAAAATCATTGTGCTAAATTTCAATGGAATTGATCTTTATTAAAATGTTTTATAAACTCAAACCCGTTTTACGGGAAAGCGCGTTACAAGAGAGCTATAGGATAATATGAACCGATATAGGGCAAATTAATATAATATTTTCAGAACAGTTAGTAAAATAATTGTGTCGAATTATTATTCTTTATTTATTAGTTTTATAAGCTGAAAACTGTTTTCGGTGAGGGGCCTGATATAGGAACTATCATGGACCCACATTGTTCTTATTAAAAATAGTTAAAGAAATCATTGTATCGAGTTCCAATGGAATTAGTCTTTATTTAATTGTAATATCAAACCCGTTTTCCGGAAAGGGGCGTTATTTGGGAGCTATATCAAAATATGGACCCATGATAGTAAAATTTATAACATATATTTAGAATAGTTAAAAAATTAATTATGCCAAATTTCAATAGAATACACTCCACACTACAAGTGGTGATGAGAGTATACTAACTTTGCCATAATGTAATGTATATATATTCTTGCATCAAATCAAAATTTCAGTCGATTTTCGTCAATCTGTCTGTTTATTTTTATACAAATATTAAAATATGTGACAAATTTCAGAAAAATTTTCCATAAATAAAGTAGAAATCACGAAACAGAATAATACCATGATTAGGTTCATATTATTTCATACAATGAGGTGCAAGATATAGCTAACCTAAACGATTATAATTCACACTTAATTTGTCAACAATTATTCGGAATTTTAGTGATTAAATGCTGAACATATCACACTTTGATATATACCTACACATTTATTATAAATTTGTTATGTAATTCTTCACAATGATAAACTTTTCAGAGTCTTAACTAAATATAAAAATTCCAGTTACAGCAGAAAAAAACTAGTTTTATTATGTTATATTATATTATTATAAAACGTCAACAACACTCATTCTGAGAAGTAGAAACTTTTTTACACAAGTGGCCGAATTCATTTAAATACTCGGATTGTTGTTGCATGCATCCGAAAGTGATGAAATAGTCAACATAACTATTTGATAAAAATTATTAGTTCGTTGAAAGAATGATCATATATAATTCAAACTATTTAATTAATAATGTTCCTTTTATTATCTGTAATGGGTAGAATTTGGTCCACAGGGTTCGTAATTATCCTTTTTTAACTTATTATTGGCAGAATGAAATAGCAGTTCACTCTTAAATATGTACACATATACAATCATTTAAAATAATATTTGTAGCTTAGAGTAAAGTATTTAAAACATTTTTCAAAAAGGTGACAAAAATAGTTGGGATAGTGCCTGTTGGCATGTCTCTAACCCAATCTCATACGGATTTAGTTTACACGTTTGAGATTTAGTTTACACGTTTTCATGTTTAGGTTTCTTTATAAAACAAAAAAATAAAAAAATTCGGAACAAAATATTATTTTATCAGTGAGTAAGTTACCACTTTAACAAAATCGTTTTTCCCTCCACCACCACAAGTGGTGATGAGGGTATATTAACTTTGTCATTCCGTTTTTAACACTAAAAAGGAATCATCCAGGCTCCCGAAGTATACATATTCTTGCATCAAATCAAATTCTGAGTCAAATTAGCTAATTGTCGGATTTCAAAATTCATCCACGTTATTTGCTATTGTCCTAAGCAGTTTTCTATTTAAAACCAGATATATCGGGTCATCAGCAAAAAGTTATATACTGATATCTGAGACAATATATGTTATTTATCTGACCAATAGGGTTTTATATTTTGTTATAGCTTCCACATAACGTCCTTTCCCGAGAAACAGGTATGTACTTATAAAACTATGAATCATCAGCAATATTTGGTATTTACTCCATTATAATCCCACTTCCCGGAATAAAACAATTCGATTCCATAGAAATTCACATAACTAAAAAGGTGTCTTCAATTCAGTGGTGGAGGGTATTTAAAATTCGTCACAGTCGAACATAACATTCTTACTTTTTTTTTTTTTCTCAAAATTTTAACTTTAGATTAATATTACTTTAACGGATAGGGAATCTGGCACTTATTTAAAAAATATGTTCAATATTAAACCTGTTAATGGGTAAAGGTATCCAAATTTTCAGGGTCACTCACTACACCCTACATAAGATTGTTATCCAAATCAACGCGAAAATTTCAGCTTCAAGTATGACAGTTCAAAAATTTTAAATCAGTTTTTTCTTCTGTTCAGTTCGTGTACAAAGAAGTTAGCATCACAAAAGCTATATAAAAGTAACACAATGTATACGTTGTAATGAGTTGTGTCATATTGTTTAGGAAAGAGATTAATATTTTTTTCTGTGGCAATAATTATTGTTTATTTTGATTCTGAATATTTTTGTATTTTTTTTCATGATCTGGCAAACATAATAAACAATTCAATACACATAAAATTGTTTTGTAACTCCTGTTTCTTATTTTTTTTTTTTAATTTTCAAAATGAAACATAAATTTGTAAAAAATATTTACTGTTTGTTGTATACTCAGATTCTAAATAACTAAACATTATAAACATATTCATTATATTCCTTTTTTCGGCAATATTTGATTTAGTGTAATGTGAATGTGCTCTTCTAATATTTACAGTGACTTTCAGGATAAAACCTTAACCTGAATTTAATTTTTATGCACTTTACGCCCATGGTAATTTGTAATCACCAATTATTTTCTTTAATTCGTTTCTATAGTTAAGCAATCTCATCATTTTGTATTTGTTTAATTATTTTTTAAAAGAGGATCTGTTAACTAAATTAACTATTTGTTTTCTTTTGAAATCACAATGAAATTTTTTCAATCAATTTCTCAATTATAGATTTTTAAAATTATTATTAATGCAATAATTCAATATTATTATTATTATTATTAATAATTTTAATATATAATTATATATAGATGTATTATATCTATATATATTAAAAATAAAAAATAGTTACTTCATTGTCGAATGCTATACAACTATTTTCGTATTTATATGTGAGTGCTGCTGACTTTTAACTCCACTTTAATTATACATCTTTATTGTTGTAATATATGTATGTAACAATATATCGTCCGGTTTATTTGGATTATTTTAAAAATATTTGTTTTTTTTTTCTACTTTGAACGATTTTTTCACTTAAGACGTTTGATATAAAAATTCAATTGAATGTATAATATTTCACTTTTCATATACACATATACAATTATGTACATATATTTTTATTTTGTTATAAATTAGAGACACTGAAATTTAAATTATGATATTTTCCAGAAAATAATTACAAATCCCGCACATGGAACAATCTTTATAATCCGTAATTAATCTAGCTCGGTTCGTGTTAAGTATACATCTGTTTGACAATTTTTGAAGGCAACACAGTCATGGTAGTTTGGTGCTTTAAAATTTTACATAGACTATGTTACTCTTAAATTTCTATTTTAAGTAACATCGATACGCCAAAAATATAAGAGAAATAAGAATATTGATTTTATATGTCATGCTATTAATTTAATAAAAGTTAAGGAGTGTGAAGACATGCGCAGAAGTAAACATTCGATATTAAATGAAAGAATTCCACATCCACATTCATGTGCAGAAATGTATTTAATTTTACATGGATTAGATGTGTCCCACAACTCTGTTATGAAAATATCTATATTGTATGGTATGGTCGATGAAATGAATGAAAGATGATTTCGTCCTCATCTGATGAAATAAAGTTGGATTTTCTATATAATTCTTTATAACTCTTTATATATATATATATATATATATATATATATATATATATATATATATATATATATATATATATATATATATATATATATATATATATATATATATATATATATATATATATATATATATATACATATATATATATATATATATATATATATATATATATATATATATATATATATATATATATATATATATATATATATATATATATATATATATATATATATATATATATATATAAACGGACGGACATCGTTAAGTCGGTAAAAGCAATCTTGAGTCGAATTAATAATTTTTTGGGAATAGAATATGTTTCTATTGGGTCTTGAGGTCCAAAGTTGGTCACCTCCGGTGTAACGCTAACAAGAAATCATCTAAGATTGTATATAAGTTCTTGCATCAAAATCTGAGTCGGTTTCAGTCGGTCGGTTCAGAGATAAAGACCGATACCTGATACAATCTTTAAGTATTATTTTGAAATATAAATTTAAAAAATGGGATTATTTTGATTTTTTCCAAAAAGGTGTTAATTTTTTTCACTTTTAAATCAATTATTTCTAGCTAGACAATACATTTCTACTTTTTTTGCACAAACGCATAATACGTCAACCACCTATGCCCACGATTTTTCTGTAAGTAATTCCGTAATTTTGGAACTATTGAATATAATTGTTTTGGAATGGAACATTTTTCTAGTGGGTCTCAAGGTCCAAAGTGTAACGCTAACAAAAAATCATCTAAGACCCCATATTGTATATAAGTTCTTGCAACAAATCAAAACCTGAGTCTGTTTAGCTAACCAGCAAAATCGGTTCAGTATGTTCAGAAATATAGACCAATATCTGAGACAGTCTTTAAATATTATTTTGAAATATAAATTAAAAAATGGGATTAATTAATTTTTTTTTTTTTTTTAAGATGTTAAAATTTTCTCGTATTCAAATCAACTATTTCTATCTAGACAAAAAAGTATTTCTAACATAAATTCATGTAAAGAAAATCCGAGGACATTTGAGGAAATTTTCCCGCTAGTCATCATCAAGAAATCTTTAATAGGCAAGGTGACCCATTTACTGAAAAAAATATTTTTTATTTAAAATTGTAATATAATATCCTATAAAAAACAATTATTTTGCAAATTAAAAAAATAACAAGTAAGAACGATATATTTGGCTATACGAAATCTTGAATACCTTCCACCACAAATGCGTGTGAACTAAATATATTATGTTTCATTCATACGCATCCAACATATTATAACACAGGGGCACTTATTGAGTCAGAAAATTTTATATATTTTTGGCTATAACTTTTTTCTGCTGCACTGGTAAAATTGATAACTAGTGTTCTCTGTTTATCAACAATATTAAATCTAGTCGTTGTTTTTTAACCATCCGTATAATTGAAAGAGTACCTTCATTTGCTAACCTCTCTGAATTTCCAATGTAGAAATATCTGATTGCACAAGCTTATTATTCCTTGGTGTTGATCAGAATGCACCGGAAAAACTTAATGCTAAATTTATTCTACTTTTTATTTTCCTTAATTCAGGTTTTGGAACATAACCAAAAATTGGTAAACCAGATGAAATTTTTGATAAATTAATTGCTAATGTTAAGAAATCAAATATTGTTCCTATTTACATTTTCTGATGCGTGTATCGCTATCCCTCCACAATTTTTCTGATAATTTTCTCAATTTGTCTGATTTGTTTTAAATTAGGGCTGTGCTTTATATTTAATTTCATATCATGCGAAAATAAAGACGTTATTTTGAGAAAGTAGTCACTACTAATATGTATTTTCTCAATATTCTATTCTGCCAAAATTGCTATATTTGGAAAACAAAGACATCAGTTAATTTTCAAACAAAATTACGTTATACTATATATTTTTATAAAAACAAATAAAAATTGTACAAAAATTATAATTAACACCAACAAATTACAAATTAGTGAAGTGTATCATCTATTGTAAGCAGTTGTTAACCGTTTCAATAAATTGACATGTGAGGCAATATTATCTAATATTTTTCTTTCATTGGTATTACTGAACCTCTATTTTAATTACGAAAAGGATTCGTAACTTCTGTTATCATAACTTTAAAAATTATGAACATTTAAATGTTAAACTTCGAAGTGTTTCAATTATTTTGAACGTATGTATAAATTAAAATTTAAGTTTTTTAAGCGTTTACCAGTAATTGTATTCTGTGCCGTTTGTTGACGATTTTTGTTTGATGTTGCATAGTGTGAACAAATTGATTTTTTGAAAATAATTCTTTTGAACCGCAGAGTAGATGTGTTTCAGAGTTGATTAGGAGTCATCGAAGACCCTATTTGGCCAGAGGCGTAATCAGTTAATCTCGAAAGTTAACTATCTTTGGTAAGTTAATTCGCTAATAATCCAATTATGAATTGAGAGGAAATGTCTTTATTTACTTATAAAACCATGTTTCTGTTTTGTGCTTTATATTTTTTATTGTTTTAAAATTAAATCTTAACAGGAAATCGTGAAAAATAAGTCCGGATGAGATTGGGACAGATACATGCCCACAAAACCCATACAAACTTGGTAATTTTTGGAAATAAATATTTACTTCTTTTTATTAAGTTTTCAAATCGCTATCCACGTTGTGAACAGTATACAGTTCGCAATTTTTGAGATATCTCGATGAAATTTACTGAAAATTATTATTTTGGTTTAAAAACGAAGCCTATTGAAGTTGAGCATAATGGGTCCAATATTTCCGGTACCTCCCATACAAATGTTCCTCTAGGAACGGGTCTTTAAGGTCATAAAGGTCCTAAATATAAAACATCTAAAATAAAATTTGGCACAATTAAATCTTATGACATTCTAAAACAATCTGCTAAAAAATGCGAGGGTCAATCAATTATTTCTCATAGGTTCCATATTTACCTCCTTATAGATATCACATTAATGAGCATAAATCTTAAATATACTTTCATAATTTCTTGTAGCTCCCATATAACTAGAGTAATTCGTATACACTGCTATCATTTGCTGATAATTGTATGAAAAATAGTTAAATTTTACTAGAGGAACCATAGTTTAGGGTGGATTTTCACCTAAGGTATAAAATGCAGATTTACAATTTTCAAAGAAAAAGGAAATGGAACGTCACTTGATGTCAATAACTTATGAATAAACGTTAATAAAATTGAAACATAAGCCGACATTTATTTGAAATTTTAGTGCGATGTATATTAACTTATTTATGATTTAGGAAATTAAATATATCCAATTTTTCATACGAAAATAAACAAAATTTCAATTGGTATTAATCTTGTTTAAAAATTTAATTTTTCACTTAATTGATCACCTTGTCATTACAAGGGCGGTCCGGCAGAAAATACTCTTTATATGTTTACCTTACATATGTAACTATATTTTAAGGATAATTAAAAGATGATTTCAGCTTTTGTGCTTTGAGAACTTAGCAAAAATAATTTTTTTCTAAAATTTATCAAGTTCGGATAGACTTGTGAGCATGTCACTACTTCAATCTCATACGGATTTAGTTTCACGCATTTGCGTTTAGATTTCATTATAAAGCACAGAACAGAAACATGGATTTCTAAGTGAACAAATGTTGGCAACTTTTTTAAAAAAATAAAAAAAAAAAAAAAACATAAATTTTTCAAAGTTCTAACTTCACATTAATTTAACCTTTTAACGGATTTGTATACCTATATAGTTAATGTTACAACATTTTGTAGAATTTTATAGGGAATCTACTAAAAACCTACAAAATTAGAAAAACAGGGCTAAAAATGGGTTACAAATTCATTTGGACTTTAATTAAAAACACCTTTGCCTTGACTGTGTGAAATTTCATTAAGATATCTCCAGCAGATATTTCCAGAATTATTTCCAAAAACAATCGATTTAGTGATGAGTGTGGTGATGAGACAACCTCAAATTTTTGAAACAGAACTTTTCTATTTGTTTGGACGAATGGTAACTGGATGTAACCAAAAATTAATAATAACATACAGTTAATAAATACATACATTATCATCGTAGGTGCAATATGTCCCAAATGAAATAAGATGCAACAGAGAACATGAAGTTATTCCTAATTATGGGTTTTAACACAAGTGAAAAACACCTAATTATAAAAAATGAAATAATTTCCTAAGTCATGAATAAAATAATTCCCAACACTTTGGGGTTTTAATACTGAAAAAGCAATAAATTAAATTAACACCCATAATATATGAAGTAAGTGCTAAATGAAAATGTAGTGGGAAAAAAGTTGTGTTAGTAAAGGAGAAAGAAATACGGAGTCGGAAAGTGTATCTGCAAAGTATGGATTAATTCACTTGTAATTAATTGTTTCTCTTGTTATATATATATATATATATATATATATATATATATATATATATATATATATATATATATATATATATATATATATATATATATATATATATATATATATATATATATATATATATATATATATATATATATATATATATATATATATATATATATATTTATTATTTATTCTTATATATTTATTAAAAGTTATATGAAATCGTTCAGTATCACATATATTCATTTTTTATTTTAAATAGGGGCTGATATATTTTACTGTCCAAACAATTGTCAACAACTCTTTTTCTATAGCACTACAATTTAACGCAAGGAGAATTAACTTAGGAGGAAACACTGTATGGTGACAATTTTGATATAATACTGCACCTAATATTTCATTACTAGCATCAATGGTTAAAATAAATAACTTATCAAAAAGCGGATATGATAAAACTGGTGCTTTGCATAAAATTGTTTTTAATTTATTAAATGAATCAATGTATAACTGATCATTTATTTTTATTATTGCATCTGTTTTTAGTTTAGAAATTATAGGTAATGCTATTACGATAATCTTTAACAATTTTTCTAAAAAAATCTGTTAATCCTAAGAATGATCTTATTTCTTTTATAGTTTGGGGCAGTGAAATTTTCTTAAGAGTTATTATATGTTCTAAATATTCTGATTGACGTCTAAAAAATTAGACTAATCTATTTGAATTTTAAGGTTATATTAAGATAATATCTGTAAAATTTTCTTTAATGATAAAATATGTTCCTCAAGTGACATTGAGAAAATTAATATATCATCCATATATACTAAACAAATGTTATTGATGTTATAATTAAGAACTTCATTCATCATTCTTGAAATGATGCTGGGGCATTTATTTTTTTAATTTCTCATAATTAACTACTACTCTTCATTTCTGTTTACCTGAATTACCAAGTTTCTTTGGAACTACCCAAATTGATGGACTATTTGAGTTCGTTATTATACCTGTATTTAACATTTCTTCAATTTGTTTTTCTACTTCTTCCATTTACTATAAGTTTTTGAATAAACTGTAATATCATTAATAATACGGATTTTGTGCCCATATTTACGTACAGAAGTAAATTATCACCTTCAATATAAAACACTTTCTTTAATTAAATTCTTTAATTAATTCTAAAAGAGCATCTATTTCCTAATCATTAGAGTTTTGCATTTCAAGTTTTCCTCTTATAAGATCTAATCTTGGTTCATTGCAATTTATTTCAATTATAGTTTCTAATTTACAATCACCGTTTTAGTGTAGTTCTAGTTATCAAATACTAAGACAAATTGTGTTTAAAATTATTGGTTGTTGAAGTTTACTTCTTCTAATTAAAGAAGTTTCACATCCTGTATCTATTAATAATTTAATTGGTATAGTTTTTTTACTATTATACAAGGAAGTTTAAAATTTGAATGTTATCTACATCCATTGGTATTGGGTTATTTCTATTAGTTTGTTGTGTTCAATTGCTTTTGTGACTAAAATGTCCTGAATTATGTTGTAAATTTAAATTTCGATTAGTGTAATGATTAAAATTTAGATTTGGAACAAAAGTTTGATTAAAATTTGGTTATAGCTGAGCAAAATTATTAAAATTATTTTGATTATTTTGAAAATAATCCGAATTTTTGTTATTATTAAAATTATTATGATCTCCAATATTATTCTATACCTTCTTCTAAATTTGATGGACTGCTGATTTATAAAATTGCCATTATTGTTTTGAGGAAAAAGTATTATAAAAGTAATCTATTTCTATTAATATTATGTTTACCATTAACAAAGAAAGAAAAGGGATTTCTTGGATTAAGTATTATTTTTGTCCTTTGGCAATTTACTAATAAATATTTTTAATACCATTGATTCGTTATTTTTACAACTAAACCACTGCTGATTTTCTACATTTATACTAGTTTTAAAATTAAAAAAATTATTAATAATTCTAACATATGATCATAAAAACTTCTTGTACTATTTCCAGATTCTGCTGTCTTAATTTTGTTAATTATGTTTTCAATACTTTCAGAAATATTAAAATTAATTCTTAAAACTACCTTTATTTCCTCCCATTTAGTTGGATTGTTCTTGTTAATTAATGTTATGTTTGCTTTTTCTATTAGTTTGTTTCTTACCATCAAATCAAATAATGGAATCATTGATAATTCAACATGTTTACGTACTGCGTCAACATGAGTTATAAACATTTGTAGTTTTTCAGGTTTTCCATTAAGTGAGGAACACCATCTAATAATTAAAAAAGCATTTAAGGACACTGTTATGAAGTTAATTGTGGTACTTACTTTCTTTTCTTTTAAATTCTTTTTCTGATTAAGTAATTTAGTTTTATTTCTTATCTTCTTTCTTAAATTATTTTATTGATTTATTTATTTTATATTATGATCTTGAAAAACTTTTGAGGTTTTCTTGATTATCTTATTTTATAATATTCTTTTAGATCTTGCTCGTGAACTTCTTTTGAAATAAATAAAAATCAACTATTTCCTTCAGATCTATACAATTTGTTTCTGAAAGAATATCTAACGAAAATGCATACAAAGCAAATCCGAGGACATTAGAAAAACGGTGTTCCCGCTAGCACTATCGGAATTTTGGTAATTTCATATAATTTTCTTCAATTTTTTGAAGAGGAACAAAAGTTCAAAGCTGAAATCGTTAAAAAAGTATATCTACATCTATTAGCTATTCACTCAGGAATCTGAATAAAGTGAATTTTAAGAACAAATTTTTCTCCTACTTTTTTATTTCAAAATACCAAAAATACCTAAACGCGAAAATTTAACTTTAAAAATTAACTTTTTTCATTAAATTTGTTACCCTGCCGTTATAAAAGGTTTGGCCCATTCTTGGGTGAATAGCTAATAGGTTTAGTTATACTTTTTTAACGATTTCAGCTTTGACATTTTTTTCCTCTTCAAAAATATATGAAGTTAAAAAAATTCCAATAGGGCAAGCGGGAAAACTATTTTTCCGAAAGTCCTCGGAATTGCTTTGTATGTATTAGATACATATATTACACATTCTTTCAAAATTAAGAAAAAATTTAATAGTCCAGAAAAAAAATCCGAAAAAATTTGATGTTGTTCACAATTTCTATTTCAAAATAATATATCTTTTTATTAAATCCACATAGGAACATGGCCCACCTAGTCCAAAAAACTTTTTGGATGTCTCTGGTTTAATTGATCCATTTAGTGCATCGATATTTCGAAATCCAATATGTTAGTGTATTTACCGATCGTTCCTTCCCTTAATGATTTTTAATGAAAACAGAATGGTAATACAGTTTATTTATTTATTTATTTATTTATTTATTTAGAGTCTCCTTAAATCTTTATAGTATAATACTTCTTTTACATAACTTAAAAGTTATAGAGTGACACTGAAACATTTATTTTTGGAATAATTTATAAGTTTGATTAAAATTTTTGTGCCTACTAAAATAGTAGTAATTATCAACTTTTTACGTTTGGAAACTTCACCACCGCATGTGGATTTCACTACTCTTTTAATTAAAAAGGGGGTAAGATGGTAAGTATTTTACCTTCATCTGTTCTGGATATAATGACGTATTTGAACCGGGTATTAATATTAAGTCATGAGTAACTAAAACTAAATAACTAACGTTAGTCGAAGAAAGCTTTTTTATATTAGTTATTTATAACAAATTTTAATGCTATAACACTATTTGACGCAACCACCAAAATCATTATGATTAAACAAAACTCACTCTAACTTCAGCGAGTACATAAAAATATTTATTTGTATAACACAAATTTGTGGATTCCATTTTATACCATATTTACTGTACAATAAAATTTAATAAGAATAACTAAGAACATTAAAGCTTTGGCTCAAACCTTTGTGAAAATTGCTATAAATGTTTCTTTTTTATACAAAAGTTTTGAAAAAGCAAAAACGTTACTGTGTAAGTCCGTAAAAGTTATGTAGGTTCGATGTAATAAATCAATCTTATATGTGGCAATGTAATATAAAATTCAAAAATAAAAATTTATAGCATAGTGTAGTAAGTGTGCATATAACCTAAAACCAAGTTAAGGAATTGGATACATGGAAAAAACATCTTTCTCTATCAAAAATGGTTTTTGGCTTTAACGCTCAACGAACATTTTTGTTATTTTTTAGTGTTTCACTTTTTAGATACCGTTGAAGTTTGCTCTCATGTAGCCTTTTATATGTTTTTTCACTGTGATATCGATGTATTCTGATTCATAGGAATCATAATCTTTCAAAATTAAGTTTTTATTCTAAATTTCATCGATAATTATAATTTTAGTTTTTAGGTAAATTTCAGAGTATGGAGCAAACTAATTTTTTTACTCTTGTTTGAGAAGATAAAATAAAACTCTTTTTTGATTAAGATTTTAATAATTTTTTTTAATTTTTGCTCTGTGCAAAATCGAAAAAAAATCATTTAACGAATAAAAAAAGATATGTTTACTTTGTACTTCTCAAAATTGAGAAATGGTTGAAAAGAAAACAAAAAGAAAAATGTAAGAACAAAAAATTTCCTGCCGCAATAAAACTTACTGAAAATTTGTACAACAGAAGTAAACACATTTTAATATCTGAGTACGTTTGTATAATAATACAAAGGTTGTAAACAGACAAACATCTCTATTTCAGCTTAATAAAAAAATATTTTTTCACTGATACATACGACTTCAAAACAATATGTTATTCATTATAAAATTCTTTTTCGGATTTGTTTTTTTTATAATTTTTTAGAATAGAACTCTTGTTTAAAGAGCGATGAAAAATAAAACTCATTTTAAAAAAATAAAATTAAATTCTTTGAAAGACCCAGTAGATTGAAATATAAAAAAGGGTAAAAAATTGTACTAAACTTTCATTAATTTTCAATATTTTTTATTTACTTTTGTTTAATTTTTTATTAAAACATGTGCACGTGTAAAGAGTTTGTAAATAAGTTTATATCTCCACTTGTCAGTTTAATTTTTTCATATAGGTGCTAAGATTTTTTCGTTAAGTACCTTAAAAGCCTGATTTTTAAAAGCTTGGGATATATAAATGAGATAAGAAACAATTATTTGGTCCACTGAACCAAAATGGGGGTACATACAACGAAAAGTGGCGTAAATAAGAAGAAAGGTAGGTTACATACCGATTTTTTATTCATCATAACAAATTTTCGTAAATTTTTCCAAATGACGAAAATTTGTCAAAATTACTTTTTAGATCGTTAAAAAAATAGTATATATGACAAATAATTATTGAAATAAAAATGTACGTAAATTATTCATTTTGACAAACAAAATTTCTTTATGTTAATGATTTTCTATTCATTTGAACTGTGAAATTAAGTCAAATGAATTTTAGCAATGAGTTCTTCAAGTGGAGGATTTTTAATCCCTTTAATTTTATTTAGGTTGACAAAATTTATTTCAATTATTATTTATTGTTATAAACTCTAGTAGGAAAAGTTACGTTTATATATTAATGCATTGTATTTTTCAATGTTCAACATAAAATAAGATAAATAAACTAATTGTCAATGTGAAAGATTAACAAATAACTTTTATTAACATAAAAAAGATAAAAGGACAAATAATTCGAATATCATTCTGAATTGTGTAGTTCATATCTTAATCACAAAATGCATTTAAATATTCAAGCATAAACCTCAGAGGTCATAACCCTCAATGAAGCAATATCTATGCACTCATCTCCCAATAGTAAATACAGTAAAATAGAAGCAAAACTGGCCCTTATTAACCCTAAAAGCGAATGTTTCAAAATAAAGACAACTAATTTATCTATTCTATTCTGCTACTTCCACGAAAAAAATTGCAATAATCGACACTTAGTTTTGACACTTTTTTGCCCTTCAAAAGATTACACGATTTACATGGACAGGCAGAAGTCGTGACGGAAATTGTGAAATCGACTCAGAAAGTGATTCTAATTCGAACGGTCCAGTTAAAAGTAGCAGTATTTTTTCTGTCTGTTACAAATAGCACCACCTATGGTGGGGTAGAATATAAATATATGGCAAATATTTTAATATTCTAATAACCTAATAAAACAATGTTTCCCAAAAAATACCATCGTGAATGAACCTTCTGCAAGTGATCTCAAAAGGATTTTGAGTATAGGTAATATGGTACACTTTCATTGAAAATCACCAAAAATACTAATATAAAATGTGAAACGAATAGTGAAAATATCAGAGGAACATTTGTATGAGAGGTACCTGAAATATTCAACCGAACATGGCCAACTTCAATAGGATTCGTCCATAGGCCAAAATAATGATATGTACCAAATTTTATGTAGAATTTTCATAATGTTTACATAGATAGACAGACGGACATCGTTAAATCGACTCAGAAAATGATTCTGAGTCGAACAGCATACTAAAAGATGAGTGTATTACCATTTTTTCTGCATGCTACTCTTTTCGATCGTCCATGGCACTTATGTTAGTCTGGCTGTAAATCGTTCCGGCAGAGCCTTGAAGCTGTTTGGAGATCTTTAAGACATCCGGCGAGCGGATTAGAATGACTCCTTATCCTTGTTATATCTCTCCTATATTTTTCTAAACTTTTCTTTTGCTAATGGAATATATGAATGTTATCATATCTAATGTACCATGGAGCACCATTTAAAATTCGTAAAATGTTAGATTATGCCCTCTGTATCATCTCAATATTTGTTTTGCAGGACGTTCCCCATAATTGGATATCATATGGCCATATTAACATATGACAGTTAATTAACCAATGTAAGCTTGAAACTTTTAGTTTCACATGAAGACTCTTGGTTTCCATATGACGGCGCCATTTAAGTCGCCTATCCATATGATGTTAACACCGTTAAGAGAAACTGGTTGACAATTTCCTTTTCTAAGAGCGAAGGTGATGTACTTGCTTTTCAGTTCATTAATCTCTATTATCCAATTCTTTAACCATTTTTCCAAACGTCTCAAATAAGTGCCCACGGTATGAGAAGCTAAGTTAGGGTCCTTGTGTGTACTGAGAATTGCCGCATCATCAGCAAATGTTGAAATCGTAAGATCATGGCATAAAGACAAGTCAGTCGTGTATATAAAGTGAAGAGTGGGTCCAAGAACACTTCCTTGAGGAACACCAGCCTTTATACAGAATGTCACAGTTATAAAGTTGTTACATTTTACCCTGAAATGCCGATCATCTAAATAGCATTCTAACAAATTGTGAGTGCATGGTGGTAACAGGATTTTAATATGTTATTAAAGGCTTGCGCGATATCCGAAAATATTGCCGAACAATACATTTAAAATTCGAAAGATTTTCTAATCACTCCAGTTAAACAGTTTACCTGTTCAATAGTTGCGTGCTTTTTCCGAGAAGCAAACTGATGCACTGGGAAGATATTTCTATCATTTAAGTATTGTATAATTTTTCTGTGGAAATTTTTCTCAAATACTTTTGACAAGCAAGGCAATAAGCTAATAGGTCTATAGGATGATGAAATCGTCAATCGTCAGGTTTCGGTATCATTAAAAATCTGCGGAATTCTCCATATCCGGGGAAAGATTCCCATTCGTGTCATCGCGTTGAAAGTTTAAGACAGCACAATTATCACCACATAAGGAAGATTTTAAATCATAATCGGTGTAACCAAATTATATCTAGTCTATTTCCTGATATTAACATTTTGTCTAACAACTTAATTAATATCCTCTGGCTGAAATTAATTGAGGTATTTCTCAAATTTCAAAGTCGTTTGTAGGGAAATTCGGTGGGGAAACTTTACTTAAAAAGTCTGGAAATAAGAAAGTTTTTATCTATGAAATACGCGCCCAGGTACTGTGCCTCTGCCGGTGGCTTAACATCTTTCGCAGCCTTCATAATGAATAGTTAGTGTATATGGCACCAGAGAGGCTTTTAACATATTCCGTATTTTAACGATCATCCTCCAAATGAATTATTTTTCTCAGCTCTCTTCTTATAATCGACAGTCTCAGCTTTGCAGCTGGTGATCTCGTACGTTGTTATTCACGTCTCAATTTCCTCTTCTCACAAACAAGCTTCTCTATATCAGAATTTGATGTGTAAGTGAAACATTTTCGAACAGTTTTGAGTTTAGAATGTTCAATGGCTAGATTTATGAAAGTCGTAAAGTCGTTAATATTCTTGTTGCTATCTTCCTCACACAGAAACTTAGGATTCGTGTGGATATGACTACTAATATATTTCCTATATTTCATCCAATTTATTCTTCTAAGAGGATTCGTTGTATTAGATACTCCATAATACGTCAATATTATAGGTGAATGGTCAGATGATAAGAGATTTCCATTGCTATTGAATGGAAGTTGGCTGCAAATAATCTTTTGAAAATCTATCTAGGGCGAACTGTTTTAATCTATTTTTAATTAGTATATCAGTACCAGCATGTAACTTACCTTAAGGGTGGTTAGTACTATAAAATAAATAACTTGAAATTTGAAAATTTTACTTATTTGTAAGAATAGTCTCTGACACCTTCATCACATCGATTTCATATCTCCACAGGAAGTATGATATTTCCAATTTATGATGGTGTAGACCGTTTGCATTCCTGAAAAATATTCTCAAATAACTCATTCCTTCGTTAAGATGGCTTGAATCATTTGGTTCTGCGCTCTTAAAAGCTCTTGTAAGTGTCCTGCATTGATGTCATGAAGTTAGTCATATTTTGATTAAGTGTGGTGACTATTTGCGTAAGAATTTGCATTAAAGTTTAAAAACCTCCCGATTATTGGGAATCATTACACTCATGAGAGCTTTCAAAACGCTCGCATTACCAATATTATCCTTATTTGACGGATCAAGTTGTAGGTTTGGATTAACCAAATCCACACTTTCATTTCAATGTCTTTTGAAACAGGTGTTAATCCGAAAATTCCGTTTCTCTTCAACTTTTGGTTCTCTTTTAACTTTTTCAGTTACTCCTTATATACAGGGAAACCACGATAGGTTCTTATTATTTGGTTCTAGTTCAACACGAAACAATGGATGTGGTATTTTTTCTCTATAAAAAATTTTCACAACAACTTTTATCTTATAGCCTAGTTCTTCCAGGGCTTCCTTGAGTTCACCTGGTGTAACACTGGTCTTTGTACCCTTAATCACAACTATAAAACTTTTCATACTTTTTAGCTTGTATATATGAAAGATCTTTTTACGTTCATTTAGGTAGTGAGAGACTTTTCTGTAACAATCCTCAGTGAGCAAATCGGCTACCAGACAAGTTTTTATCATTTATTTTCTTTTTTTTTTTGTAACCGTTGACACTTTAATTTATATAAAAAAATTTAACTTTGTTATTGTTTTTTATATAAATTTTAATTATTCTAATTATTTTAATAAAAATATTTAAGTACAAATAAAATTCTATAAAATTTCAATTTATAATGAAATTTATAAAATAAGATAGAAGCATATGCAATCCATTATAATGAGATATATATATATATATATATATATATATATATATATATATATATATATATATATATATATATATATATATATATATATATATATATATATATATATATATATATATATATATATATATATATATATATATATATATATATATATATAAAATTCATTTGACTTAATTTCACAGTTCAAATGAATAGAAAATCATTAACATAAAGAAATTTTGTTTGTCAAAATGAATAATTTACGTACATTTTTATTTCAATAATTATTTGTCATATATACTATTTTTTTAACGATCTAAAAAGTAATTTTGACAAATTTTTCGATGTGGTATTTTTTCTCTATAAAAAATTTTCACAACAACTCTTATCTTATAGCCTAGTTCTTCCAGGGCTTCCTTGAGTTCACCTGGTGTAACACTGGTCTTTGTACCCTTAATCACAACTATAAAACTTTTCATACTTTTTAGCTTGTATATATGAAAGATCTTTTTACGTTCATTTAGGTAGTGAGAGACTTTTCTGTAACAATCCTCAGTGAGCAAATCGGCTACCAGACAAGTTTTTATCATTTATTTTCTTTTTTTTTTGTAACCGTTGACACTTTAATTTATATAAAAAAATTTAACTTTGTTATTGTTTTTTATATAAATTTTAATTATTCTAATTATTTTAATAAAAATATTTAAGTACAAATAAAATTCTATAAAATTTCAATTTATAATGAAATTTATAAAATAAGATAGAAGCATATGCAATCCATTATAATGAGATATCTATATATATATATATATATATATATATATATATATATATATATATATATATATATATATATATATATATATATATATATATATATATATATATATATATATATATATATATATATATATATATATATATATATATATATACATATATATATATATATATATATATACATATATATATATATATATATATATATATATATATATATATATATATATATATATATATATATATATATATATATATATATATATATATATATATATGTTGCAATACCAACATTTACATGAAACTTATGCTCGTCAAAGTGATATTAGGAAAAGCGTTATATATTTTAGAATATCATAAATGTTATTTTTGTAAAAATAGTTTTATTTTCAGAACTTTTGTGATTTCTCATTTGGGAAAGAAATTTATATCACATCTATCTGTAATATTTGACCGAACATTATAAACTTTAATTTGTTCATCCTTGGGAAAAAATAATGGTCACAATAAGTACCTTATTTGATCAAGATATATCGAAAATTGCGGTATGTGGAGTGTTTAAAATGTTTACAGACATACGGACGGAAGGACTATGTTCCATTTTAATTTATCTATTTTTACTTCAAGCAGATAACAATACCAATTTACAAATTTGGAAGCTTTATTTCCATTAATAATATATAACAAATACTACTACTATAATATTTTTTAACGCAACCATTAAAATCTCAGTGTGTTTTAACGAAACTAACCTAACAAAAGCTACATAGAATTATTTGTTTGTTCAACAGATTTATTCTGATTCCATTCAACATTTACTGTCCAATAAAATGAAAGAGTGAATCAATTACATTTGGTAATCCATATACTACATATTGTAACTAAATGCATTATATTTAGGGTTTAAGGCTATGGAATATTGTTATAAACGTTTCATTTTTAATACCATAGTTTTGAAGAAGCAAAAACACTGAAATTTTCAAAGTATAAAATAAGTAAAGCGCAAGGTTTCAATGTTTCTAATTTTATTTATTTAGAAAATGAAGAAATTCCATATTTTTTTATTGGTAATTTTTGATGTATCTGTTCTTCTCAAAACAATGAAGGAAACTTGTTTGGGAAATTTTGAGGTTCAGGTTTTATTATCTACTTATAGTACTCTTCCAATTCCCATATAGCTAGTTCCATGACACTATCTAGTTTCCGTTAAATCGATTAATCTGTTATCTATTACATAAATGGAATAACCCAGATTTCTCGGAAATGTGTCTGGGAATTTTTTGGACGGTTGATGTTTTATAATTTACTAGAAGTATTCTTCCATTTCATATATATCTAGTTCTTTAACACTTCCAAGTTTCTATGAAATAGGTCCATCTGTGTAGAAAATTAGAAGATATAAATAGCCTGTATTCTTTCTGTTATTACAGTCTAAAGGAGGTATTCTTCCATTTTCTGTATTGTGAATACCTTTTTCCAAAGCAGCGAAAATGGGACTACCGTGGCAATTTTTTTTGAATTCGTTGTTATCTTGGAGAACGCAAATTGAATAAAATGTGAATTCGAAGGAGAATTTTACCAGGTGACATCAATAGCCCTTGTGATATTTAATAAGTTTTTCTAGATTTGTAACGAATATTTTTAACACAAACTATTGTAACACCAAACAACAAGCTTAGGAGTCAAGAAAAACAATATCAATGATTTAGACATCGCACAAACAACAAGCATAAGGAACAACAAGTGCAATGTTTTTCTTTTATTTTCAATTTTTTCTTTTATTATACAAATTTTTATTTATTTCAAATAATTTTTATTTTTATTTACTTCTTTCCTCTGAAGTTCCGGTTTTGTCCTTCTGGACTTTCGAACTTCCTCTGGACTTTCGAACTTTTTTCCTTTCTTTTTTTTGCATACCGATCCAGAATATATGTACTATTAGGAATATAAGTTAAAAATTGTGGAAATTATAAACCCTTCTGACCTAGTCAGGTGAAGGGTATAAAAATATTAATTAATGTTTATACCATTTGTTTGTCTGCCTGTTGTTCGCACACTCAAATCTAAAATAATTAAGAGTGATCAAAAATTTTATAGATTTTTTTCTTTTGAACTTAATAATAACACCCATTAATATATGAAATTTTACACGAATTTTAAAAGACGATAGCTGGTCATATCCTTTAGAGTAGAGGATTTAGAAACACTTTTTTGTAACACTAAGAAGTAATCATTCAAGAACCTATAATTGTATATATGTGTACATACAGCTGTGGTAAAAATAATAGTACCAGCATCTTCGTTGCTGATTTGTGTTTTTCTTCATGAATATTTTTATTCATAATTTTCTAGTCCCTTTATTTAAAGTATATTCTCTGAAGAAATAAATATATATATTTTTTTTAATTAACTTAAGTATTCTAATTAGTTTGATTATAAAGACAAAACATTGGATTGGGAACTCTCAAAATAATAGCACCATTTTTATTATACTTGGAAAAAACAGTTCAAAGAATTGTTATAACATTTAGTGTACACTAGTGTATAGTAGGTTAGTAGAATATGCGAAAATATTAAACGAAGTAATGCTACCGTGTATGTCTGAAGATTTGGGCCATGCAACAAGACACCAACCCGAAACATTACAGCAAAATTGCTTAAAAGTGATTTCAGAATAATGAAGTCACTGTAATGACATGGCTTGGCCAGTCTTCCGATGTAAATTTATTTGATAATTTATTGGTCGGTTATAAAACCGACGAATAATAGCGATCTTTGGACCAATATAGAGCAGGCATGGAACCCCATTATCCTGGGGGTGTCACTAAAAAATTCAAAAACAATTTTTTGTTTTTGGTTATTTTTTCTATTATTTTGACTTTAATTTTTATCAATACTTTTGGAAAAAAATTAAGGAAAGATAATGAATATAAATGGTTTTGTTTCTTCTGCACTAACTATTTAAAATAATTTTGAATTTACTAACCGTCAATAATATTAATTTTGTTGAAACGGAATAACAATTATTATAAACGCTTTAAAGTTTTATTGATGAATGACAAATTATATTTTCAGTATTATACTTAAAAAACAAATGTTACTATTATTGAAATACAATTTGTAACAAATTTTAATGACGATAATTTTAATTACATTAAATTATTTACATCTTCGATTTTTAATTAATTATTTTACATCTCTGCACTGAAATAATTTTTCACTCTCTTAAGCTACTGTTTGTGTTATATTATTGTTCTATTTAAAATAATGTACACTTCTCCTAGCTCATGCACGTTATTTACATTAAACTTTTCTTGTGGAAAGAAAAAGAAACATTGAATTTTTAATAATAACACATATTTATTTTTCTTATAAGTGTTGAAAGTTTATTCAATACGAGAGCGATCCACGATACTAAGACAACTGCCATTACGAAGTTATTTGTTTTATGGGAATCATATTTCAAATATTTAAATTTTCAAATTACAAATTAATTACAAATTAATTTTTAATTAAAGATCAATAATTATTCAATCATAATAATAACACTTTCATTTCCCAAGCAAAATATACTGAAATACTCAAATTCAAAGTTGGAAAAGAGGAGCTGGTAACTGTTATTTTCTGTTGTTATGCAGAAAAAAACAAGAAAAAATAAATAAAAACAAAATCAATACATTTTGTTTTACAATTTCTTTAAAATCTTCTAAAGAACATCCAAATGACACTTTACTATATACACCAAGAAGTCTTAGTGGCAATAGTAATATATTTTGTTTTTGTAATTCCTATAATATCTTTTAAATAACTTCCAGAAGTCGCGTCTTTTTATATTTCTTAAAGATCACATGACAAGAGTAACGTATTTTGTTTTTGTAAATCATCTACTATCAACTTCTAGAAGAGACTTTCTTATATACTCCGAGAAGATCAATTGGCAATAATATTAAATTTTGTTTTTGTATATATTATCTAATATCTTTTAAATAACTTTTAGAAGACGCTTCCTTATATACCCTAAAAAGTTCAAGAGGCAATAGTAATATATTTTGTTTTTGTAATTCCTGTAATATCTTCTAAATAACTTATGGTAGACACTTTCTTATATACTTGGAGAAGATTTTGTTTTTGTAAATTGTTTACTATCTTCTGAAGAACTTCGGAAAACGCTTCGATCTATACTCCAAGAAATGTAAGTGACAATATCTGTCAACAACCATTCTGAAGTTACACTCAAATGTTTGAAGGGATGGTGTACACAATGCGCATTCTATATGATGTATATTATTTGCTTGTATGTAGTGGCGACTGCAACAATGTTGCGAATTGTCAGAAATTTAAGTATGCAGATAGACCAAATAGTAAGAGATATAAATATTTGTAAACAATGTTTGTGTAAACATTTGGAAAATGCAACAGAACAAAAACGTCCGTGGTATTGATAACTGCCAATTTAAGCATCAATCTCTTTTACATAAAAAATTGATCAAGTTGATAAAAGAGAAGTGGCAAATGTTTATAAACCTAAAAAAAGAATCAAGACAAAACTATAAAACGCATAGTTGTAATACGCACAAAGCATCTGGATGTAACAATATGTTTACAATTATTCCTAAAACTATCTTTGTTAATGAAAATAAATATCTAGAAATGTTTACTTTTATTTATGAGCAAGTTATTAACGATCTAAATCTTACCCGCACTGCTGACCCTTTTTGTCTTAAATGAGCTGAAAGCGTTGAGCGGTATGAAAGTAACTCAAATAATATTTGCATAAAAGTATCTGCTCCTAATAAAAAGGTTCAGTATTAAAGCAAACATTGGCTATTGAAGAGTTTGTAATAGGTGCGCCATATTTTTATTGTTTATTGTTTATTGGTCTAAAAATTCTTGATGTACTATGTACTTATAATATTATTTAGAAGATAAGCTTAATGAACCTGTAGCAATATGTACTCTTCTCTAATGATTGGTATACGGTAGAATTAAAGATAATTCGCTAGTAGATTATCATCATTATCATGTAGGCGTGTGTATTAACAAAATACTAGCCGATTTAATAAAACAATTTAATAGCCTAGAATCTTTTATAGATAATAAAAGTAATATGTTGAGTCAAGCACATGCCTTAAAAAAGTACACTAGACATCAACCGTGAACATACTGAAACATAATATATATATATATATATATATATATATATATATATATATATATATATATATATATATATATATATATATATATATATATATATATATATATATATATATATATATATATATATATATATATATATATATATATATATATATATATATATATATATATATATATATATATATATATATATATATATATATATATATATATATATATTATGTTTCAGTATGTTCACGGTTGATGTCTAGTGTACTTTTTTAAGGCATGTGCTTGACTCAACATATTACTTTTATTATCTATAAAAGATTCTAGGCTATTAAATTGTTTTATTAAATCGGCTAGTATTTTGTTAATACACACGCCTACATGATAATGATGATAATCTACTAGCGAATTATCTTTAATTCTACCGTATACCAATCATTAGAGAAGAGTACATATTGCTACAGGTTCATTAAGCTTATCTTCTAAATAATATTATAAGTACATAGTACATCAAGAATTTTTAGACCAATAAACAATAAACAATAAAAATATATATATATATATATATATATATATATATATATATATATATATATATATATATATATATATATATATATATATATATATATATATATATATATATATATATATATATATATATGGAATTATGGACATAACCTGATGCACTTAAAAATAATATTGCTGTATGTAATGTAACATAAGGTGGAGAAATCCTAACTTGTCACATAATTAAGTGCTCCTCTAAGGGTAATTTCTATTTCCCGCTTGGATCTAATGGACGCAGTTAATGAGTCGCGATTTGCTAAAAGTTTTATGGAAAGAACGATCATATGAATTAGTCGAATGGTATTTTGTCCTGACTCTAAAACCGTCATTTTCTGTGTGAGACTTGATCAAAGGCGTAGAGCTTTTAGGGCAGTAACCTATGTAATTTATTTTTTGCAAAAACTTAAAAACAACAAAACTCCAAATATCGTATACCAAGATAAAATTATAAAAATGGAAATAGTTCATTTAAAGCAAGCTCAAATAGAAGTGTATATGGAAGAATTAAGAACGTTTTAATGTAAGAGAAACTTTGGTAGCTCCATATATATGTAATCTGCATATTAAGATGATGATGAGGTTTTACGTGTCCATAGCCATATAGTTTATGTCAATGTTTGTATGAACAAAAATATCCGGTTATTATGCCATAACGAACGCATACTATCATCACGGAAACCACAATAAAATCCGGCAGTTATATTATGTAAGTGCCAAATGTAAAATACGTAAAGTCGCGCCAGTGAATCTACATATGGCAAAACTTTCAAGAGCACGGTTATCAGCACACGTTGCACCATTCACTATTACCGGCGTTGATTTCTTTAGCCTTCTAATGATAATAGTCAACAGACACAAAGAAAGAAAACGTACTGAGCGTTATTTACTTAACTATGAGGGGAGCATGGGAACGTATTATTATAAATTCACGTCCCTTAACTTATGTGCCAATAGACAACGAAAATTAAGAAGCCCTAACTCCTAACCGCCTGTTGTTAGGAAATTTTAATGACATGAAACTCTTAGCTGATTATAATGACAGTGCAATGGTTGTTAAGAGCAGTTGGTAACAGGTGGTTAGCTGAAAATTTACAGGGTAAGTCCGAATAGCTCGATGTGACGCAATGTAAAGAATTTTGAAAACCTGATAGGAAATGTGAATGGAGACGCTTCTGTAAAAATTTAAAATCTTCCTCTGACACTAACCGGCAAGATTTTGGCTAAAACAGCGGTTATTCCTAATTATATCCAGTGACCATGTGTCGGTTGAACTTTGGGCAGTCATCATCCATAGACCCTAATGTATCTATGGAAATCGCACTTCTGTTCGACGAAAATAAATTTCGTTGGAAGATTAGTAGTTTTAATCCTTTTAAATCACCGTGTCTTGACGGTATTATACCTGCTGATTTACAGAAGAAGGCGTCGTGTTACCATGGCTCCTTAATATATATGGGCAATGTGCAAGGTTGTTTTAATTCGAAAAAGGGCATTTGTGGCATTTCTGGACATTGAAGGTGGGTTGAACTATGTTTAACCTGATTGCCTGGGAGTTAACTTGGGTTGCTGCAGGTTTATAATCTTCCTACCTGAAAATAGTTTGTTAAATGCAACGAACTACTATTATAAGTACGGTGAACAGATGTATTCCTCAGGGAGGAGTACTATCTTCTTTCCTCTAGAATATAGCTGTAAAAGGATTGTTGCATAAACTGAACGCTATGGGTTTGGCAATTTAGGTAAAATACCTGAAAACAATCTTCCACTGTAGCTCTGAAGATCTTAAGTGACTGGAGCATCTCATGTTCTCTAAGTGCACATCTGGCGAAGGCTAAGATGCTTTGTTCATTAGAAAATACAAAAACGGGAAATTTATACCCTCAAATTTGAATGGTGTCCCGATCGCGATCTCCGATTGAGCGAAATATCTGGGTGTGGTCATAGAGAGTAAGTAATAATGGGCGGGTAATATTCGGATGGGAGCGAATAGGGCCTTCATGGCTATATACAGGAAGACTGTCGACCTTGGGCTTGAATTCAATTTGCATGAAATGGATTTGTACTGCTGTTGTTAAACCTCTCCTGACGTTACTGAACTGGCTCCCTGTTGATTAAATGTGTCAGCAGGCTTCGTTAAATTCTGCACTTAGGCTTCATGATGGTACTTCTTGTAACAGATAGAATTATAGCCATAATACCTCACATGTATGCAAGAAATTATAAAATGCCAAATCTTTGTGTCCAAAATATGCAGGTCCATAAAAAGTACTTAGCAAAGGTTCAAATTCAAATAAATTAATAAACATTTTTGCTTTTATTTACTAAATTTATCCAATTTTATTTAGGTAGAGTAAGTCATGTAAGAAAAGAAAAGTAAAGGCGACTACATCGGAGGTCCACCAAAGAGAAGTAGTGTAGTTGGCCCCTTTATAGAAACTGAAACAAAACATGTATAATTTTTGCCCCAATATGTTACGCTGTGTTAAGTGAGAAATGCCACTTCGATGGGATTTTCAGCACCTGAGTGGTCTTTGACATCAATTAGAGTTTCTTCTATCCACAAAGAACCAATAAGTCAGTTCAAAGGGAAAAAACATGTACAACGGTTTAGAAAAAAATATGCTGCTGATAAACTGTCTAAATACAGAGTTTTATGCCTAAAAAGTGCGCTGAGTTAAAAGAAACTGTAAATATATGCACATATATATACTCCTTATAATTTAATTTTTACGAGGACATTCTTAAGGTATTTACCAATTGATTTGGAGGAGCACAAGTTCCGAGGAAAGATCTGAAAGTAAGTCATTTCGGTTATTTTATTTAAAAAAAAAATCACTAAAAAATACGTATAGATGGTCTTAAAAGTGTGTGTTTACATGTTTATGATATCTTTTATAACTTAGGAGATATTTTGGACAAAGTAAAATTTTTACCCATTTTTGGAAATGTCTTTTTAAAATTTGTCTCGACTTTACCATTTTTTTAATATATCTTTCTCCGCTTTTCTTAATAAAAATCAAAAATTTATTAAACAAAAGCGCTATAAGAATTCTGACTTTACTTCTTAAAATTGCTATTCCGCCTCATAAAACAGATATTTCGATACTTAGAAATGCTTAACTGCTTCTTAAAAACTGCTATACGGCTTCATAAAACAGTTGAACCGCTGATAAACTGCTTTTTAAAACTGCTTAACTACTTTAAAATTCTTAAATTGTTCCTTTAAACTTAAACCTTACCTTACTTAAAACCTTCAAACAACGTCCGGTATATTGTGATGATTTTTTATAACGGCCATTATTCATATCATCCTTGCTTATTGCTAGGAATACATATTTTTCTCATTCTCTACAGATATTATGAAACATAGTAAGACTCATATCACTTTCGGATTGATCGTAATAAATATGTTTTAAATTTAACTCATCCTGCTTAAGTACTCTGATCATACTTGCATTATAAGGTATTAAATGTTAAGGAATGCGTGTATATGTTTGACATAAGTAAAAGAAATCAATATTATTGTGTCTCCCAATACAGAAGTATGATTTAATATTATTTTACTTTTCGCATGCAACATCTTCATCACGCCTCTTACAGATGATATCAGGTTTTGTAGATATTGATATTTTGGTGGGTATAATATTTTTAAATTTTAATCCATCAGGGCTTTCAATTTAACTCAGCAATACATTTGTTTTTCCATTATTTTCCATTATTAGGTGGACCCACAATTAGAACTCCGAATCAAATTGAATTGGTATAATTAACCTATGTTCGCCTGTCGTCCTGTCCGTTTGTTTGTTTTTGGCATCTACACAAATTGACAAAGCTCAATGAAATCTAACCTTAGTATTCAATATTGTCTTTAGAAGTTTCCTATATAAAACCAGTAAAATAGGTTCAGTATATTAAAAGATATTGACCGATATCTAATGCAACCTCTAAGTTCAAAAGATGAATTTCTGTGAAATTATCTATTATAAGTCGATATTTTGCATTAATATTAAGTTAAAAATCGGTTCAGTAGAATCAAACAAACAGATGTCTTTCCACCGGAAAGGATCAATATATAGTTGGATTAATTCACTACCTGTGGAGCTTCACTTACCAGGATATAAATATTGTGGGCCAGGAACGTTATTTGAAAAACGTATAGAAACAGCAGATAAGGAAACTAATACTTTGGATTCTTTGCGTCGCATTTATGATATTGCTTATTCAAAGAATACTAAAATTAATCATTAAGCAGATAGAGGTTAAGCAGATACAGTTTGAGAACGAGTTAAAGCAAAAATAGCACACATGGACAAAACTAAAATGTATATTTTGTTACGAACGGAAAGAAATTTTAAGTCAAATTTGGTTAAGGTGTAAAATCAAATAGCCTAAACAAAGCAACCTTTTCCTAATGTAATTAAAAAACGGAAAAAATGGGAAAACAATGATATTAAATGTGCAATAAAAAGTGCGCATATAATATCATTATATGTAAGCACTTTAAAATGTAA
Source organism: Cochliomyia hominivorax (assembly GCA_004302925.2). Lineage (NCBI taxonomy): Eukaryota > Metazoa > Arthropoda > Insecta > Diptera > Calliphoridae > Cochliomyia > Cochliomyia hominivorax. Next base: position 37,386,765 of record PYHX02000494.1, read on the forward strand.
ATGTAGAGTTTTTATGGTGTCTATTATTTTTCGGTTAAGTTGTCATTAAACGAATTTCTTACAGACCATTTTTTATTATTGTCAATTGATTTAGCGTCAATATAGATTTATGAGATTGTCATCACAATTGTCTGCAAATGAATTTCAATAAACGACATTTTTCTATTTTTTTGCGATATCGTTGACGACGACGTCAACACAAGACGGGGTATTGTCTGTCTGAGAGTGTACATGTGAGTATTAAACTTTGTGTGTAAAAAACGTGATGAATTTATTTCCCACGCATTAATGGAGGATATTGAAGATTTGACATTATTATTGTTTAATCTGTCCAAACCATTATCGAACGTATGCACGTATGTACTGGAGAACGCAAAATGTTGATTTTTTCTATAATTTTTTCCATTCCCCCTTACCGATCGCTTTCTTTGTTCCTCAACTATATGAGAGTAGTCGCATAGGCTAAAATATGAAAGAACAAGTAAGAATGCTATATTCGGCTATGTCGAATCTTCAATACCTTCCACCACAAATTATATATATATATATATATATATATATATATATATATATATATATATATATATATATATATATATATATATATATATATATATATATATATATATATATATATATATAAATATAATAATATATATATATATATATATATATATATATATATATATATATATATATATATATATATATATATATATATATATATATATATATATATATATATATATATTTATTTATATATATGTGACATTTTGTTGATACTTTTCTTTACACATTTTTATTTGCTTTTACCAGAATTACTCCCTAAAAATGAAGATCAAACATGGATTTACCGCCTTTAATTCGTATTATTGATCGTTGGGTAGAATGGGTTGATTAATTAGTAACACAAAGGAACTTTGCGTTTGTGGGAGCTGTTCGGTCAACATGTGACATTTTGTTGATTAAGGCTAAACAGAAGAAGAGTTCCTAAATTATAATAGTTATGTCCCGGTATACGTGCTCTTATTAAAGCTGAACAGAAGAAGAGTTCCTAAATTATTGTAGTTAAATCCAGGTATACGGGCTCTTATAGTACTTATTCCAGAGGTTTGTCAACAATAACGGCCCATATGGACGGCTTAAAGTTCTGAAAATTCAGTATCCCTTGTGAATGGCTATGCAATTGAATGGAAAAAGTTGGTTTTATGGCCCATATTGACCGCTTAAAGCCATTAGCTCAGGCAATTGAAAATTCTGTTTCTCTAGTATATTTAGCCCCTTGCTAAAGTGTTATAAGTGTTGGCCCTCTTTTCCAGACATGTTTTGTGCGTTGTATGGAAATAACCTCACGCCATGTTAGTTTATATTTGCTTAAAAAGTGTTACTCGAAAACATTCTGGGTCTTTGGAAACAGTCAAGAAGCTTTGTAAAAAAAGTCCTAAATGGGAGGATATGGATACTGCCCATTTCATGACTCTTGAATTTATTTTCGATTTACGGCAGTAAAACTCCGAACAAAAATTTTAGTAATTTCTTTGTAAGAGTCCCAATTCTTTTGTCAGTGAAAAGACTTATTTGGTATTGTAATTGCCCCTTATAGGACTTCTCACGAATACAAAAACTGTAAAAGTATTTATGTTTGTTCGCTTCGTAAACAAAGACATCATTCTATGTTACATAGAGATTTGAGGGACATGTTCCTAATGTATCATCACACCAGCTTTGATTTTTGCTAATACCCAGCAGTCCATTCTGAGTAATAACCCGGTAAACAATCAAAACCCTACTAATTTTAACCCTTCAACATCCACAGCTATTCACAATACCCATACTTACTCAGCACATCTGAACACCAAGTAGCTCCTGCAAAGTCTGAAACGGCGGGTGGCTTTGATCATAAAAGTAGTAGAGTCATTATGGAGTCAGTTAAATTTGGACAAGAGAAAGATTTATCTGTGGATTGATTCTACTATTGTTTTATCTTGCCTAAAAAAATCCTTCTTTCGTCAAAATAGAGTTGTATTAATTTCGTGTGTATTCCAAAAATAACCCCGCAAATCTAGCAAGTCGCGAAACTTTGGCTCGTGACTTGGTTGATATTTGAAAATGTTTATACAATACAGATATATCCCAAAAAGGGATCAACAAAACTTTATCCCAGAATATTATATTCTTTATAAAGGTAAACCCTTACCGTCGAAGAGAAATATACTCACCCTAAATCCATTAATCGACTTAAAAAATATTGTAAGAACCAATGGTCGACTAGTCAGATCATCTGGCCTCACTAATGATGAACTCTAGAATTTTAACTTATTCGGCCCGTTTTCCTGACTCTACGTGGAATATTTCCACAAATATTCTGCCCATGACTTCCTAATGCTTAGAATGATTTGTAGCGAGTTTTGGGTCCCAAAATTAAAGAACATAATTTGTATAGTGATCAATAACAGTATGGAATGTATTATTTACCGAAAAAAAATCCGGCCAGCAGATAATTACCCCTTAAACGATCGTCGTTTTCAAGACGACGTTTGATATTAAAACCTACATTGGCAAAGTTTGACGTTGATATATTGACGGAAACGTTTTTTACAACATTCTCTCGATTTATCTTGTTTGTGGTGCGGCTTACCTTTTGGGAACCGACCGCAAGGAAATTTTTTTTCCTAATTTAGAGGAAAAGTCTTGGTACTTAATAGTTTCCAACCCATTGAATGGCATTTTATACCACCTCTGGCTTGACATATGAGTCCGTCGTAAAACGTGTTAGAATTCATTTACGTAAAATTTCTGGAGTTCAGAAATTTACATTTGAGGAAATTTCAAGTGAGTAAAAATCCGAATGACTTATTATTCTCTTAACCCCAGGTTATTTCCTAATCACTCTGATCTTTCTTTGAGTATAGATAACAGATGGCAAAAACGTAAGGTGCTCCATCATCAATTTGCCAAACGATGGAAAAAGGTAAACTTCAGAGAACATCCATCATCAATTTGCCAAACGATGGAAAAAGGAATACTTCAGAGAACTCCATTATAGAGTAAAAGGAAATATCCGGAACATGATTTCTAAGTAGTAGATTTAGTTGTTGTCCGTCAAGATAATTTACCCCCCAATGAGTGGTGTTTAGGTAGGATAGAAAAGACCCACTTAGACAGGGAGCTAAAGTACGCTCAGCGGACATGAACAGCTTCAGGCACCTTTACCCGCCCAATAGTGAAGTTTGTTCTCTTACCCAATGAAACAAACTCATTCTCCTCGAATGCGCTCTTACAAAATTCCCAAAGTTTTCAAAAATTTCTGTGGGGGAACGGTGGGAAACGGTGAAGAAATACTGCTATTGCTTAAATTTCCTCGCTCAATCTTACATGAATGACAAATTTTTTTCACGTGAAAGGTGCAGCGACTGCATCTCGAAGCATCACACATTCCTCTACAGGCACAAAACACTACCACAACAACCAATGACAATCATAGGGCTACCAACATATCCTCCAACAAACGGAGAAAAAAATGAAGCGGCGCGGCAGCAACACTAACCCTCACAACAACATTAACTCTCAAAACAACACCACTACTACTGCATCCACTAACATCAACAGCAGCTATATCTCAGTCACAGGTACGGCGGCCTCAGAACCTGGCAACAATCATAATAAACGTGAGACAGTTCCACTCCTAATTGTTTTTTATCTAATTGTTGTTAATTTAAATTTTTAATTGTATTTTTGAAAAATGAAATCCTTTTTATTTTTTTCTCATTTAAACTTTGTTTTTAGGTATTATTTTTACACCTTTATCCTTAGCCTTCCATGTTGCAGTATTGCAATGGGGAGGGATGTTTATGTGCACAGTTGCTGATTATTGTTCAGTTGCTGTTCTATGTTATTGTAATTCTATTTGTACGTACGTACAATTGTGCAAAAATTAAAAATCAAAATAAAATTAAATATTATTTGGAAAAATACTAAACACCGAATTTCATTTAAATTTTCGAGAAAAATATTTTAAGCAAAACAACCACAAATATACTATTTGGATTATGCATTATTGTTAAAGCAAACATAAGAAGTTTGCAGTTATCAATTATAGAAATTTTTTTGAAATCATCGACTTTTTTATTTTTATTATTTTATATATTAATAAATTTCAACTAATTAAAATTTTATTCATAAAAAATGTACTTTTTTAACTCTGAATCCAACAATGTTTTGAATAGGAAATAATAATAAAAATTGTATATAAACTGCAATAAGCAAATATAGTGTTCATTATAGAATACTTACTAAAATTTCAAAATTAATTATAAAAAACTGCATAAATATTGAGTTCACAACAATGAATTTGTTTTAATTTATATTTTATTATTAAAATTTTATTAACATTAATGTTTATAGATTTTAATTTATTTATGTTCATTATTAAAATAAATGGTTTTAACAACATTTTATAGTTTCTAACATTACAATGATATCAAATTACAGGACATTTTATTTATTGACTTCTTAAAATTTAAATACATTCATACAAACATGAATATAAAATTATTACATTTATCTTACATTAGTTTGAATATGTGTAAAACAAGCGTATTCGTTAAAATTGGCAAAACTTTCACAGTAGTAATTAAAAAGTTCAATTGGTTTTTATTAAAACTACATAAGTAAATGTTTGCATTTTGTAAAAACAAATATATGTAATCAATGATTTAAATTGTTATTATGTTAATAAAATTCTGTAAATAAATAACTATAAATCTAAAAAATACATATAATGTTTTTATATCCTCCACCACCATGTGTAACACCAAGAAGGAATCTTCTCCGACCCGGTATATATATATATATATATATATATATATATATATATATATATATATATATATATATATATATATATATATATATATATATATATATATATATATATATATATATATATATATATATATATATATATATATATATATATATATATATATATATATATATATATATATATGTATTTTGCATCAAATCAAAATCTGATTTAATTTAGCTATGTCCGTCTGTCTGCCTGTTGCTGGCACGCTCACATCCACAAAGATTAATGGAGCTCAATGAAATTTTGCCTTAATATTCACAAAAGTCCTGAGAAGTTTCCTATTTAAAACCAACAAAAGTGATATAGACCGATAACTGATGCAACCTCAAAGTTCAGTAGAAAAAAATTATTGCCAAAAATATAACAAATTTTATGACTCTGTAAGCATTTCTATGTTATATCTAAGAAAAGCGTTTATATAAAGTAAACGATGATGATGTGAAAGTTTTCTTTTCATCCCATGAATTACATGGATTTAAATGAACGCAAGAATTATGAGTAATAATATTTGTTGTTATTTTCAGTTAAGCAACATCTTTTTTTTAAGTACAGAGCTACTGAGTCATAAAAAAATCAAATTTTTATAATACAAAATTTATTTTGTTATATCAATTAATAATAATTATGAAAAGAATACTTAAATTTATAATTAGGTTAGTATTATGCACCGTTATTTAATTTGACGCATTATCACGAAGTGAATATGAAGATTTCAAATTTGAAAATCCTTTTTCTAATTTATCGGCATCACCAGCTGAAAATCGATGAATAGTTGAAGATGTAACTGGGTATGATTTAAAACAGTGAGCGTTAAAACTTGGAGGTGACTGATTTGAATATTGTTTTCGTATAAAGTTTTCTTCTCTTGGTTTCAAATCCGGTGCTTTTTTTTCATAGAAATGTTGTTGTTTCTGTAAAAACTTATCATCAAATGTATCCACAAGTGTCTCGGATAGTCGTTTATATTCTCCACTTTTGGTGCGCCGTAATTTCCATGTTGGTTGCTTTATATTAGTATCGCAAAGATCTGGCGGGTCTGATGCATCTAGTAATGATTTAGAAAAATTTTGACTGCTACTTGAGCTATTAGAAGTAGAAATACTCGAATTGCTCTTGTTAATATGAATTTGTTCTATGCAGCTCTGATGTTTATTTTCATTTGAATATTCTTGTTCACATCGAGAACGATTTGAAATAGGTTCTGCTATTTGCAATAAAGCGTCTGTTGATCGACAAAAGTTCGTATTATTAGAAATCCAACTAAGATTGTTTGTATTTCTTAACGTTTCTTTAAATTTCCCAACCGATGAATTTACTTCTTCTGTTGTATTTAAGGAAGAAATCTGCGTAGTTTGTTCCTGCTGAAATAATTCCACATTATTATGTGCATTTGTGCTTATACCAAGCAACCTAAGTACAAGGCGTGGATTAGAAATTACAAATTGTTCAAAAGCTGAAAATTTAAATGTTTGAAAATCAGTTTGACATCCTTTTGATATTTTCCCACAATCCTTAGAAGTTGACTTCGTTGTAATTTGGAATATTTCTAGATCTGTGCTTTGTATTTCGGATGAAACTTTAGTCATCTCACGGCCCCAAATTTCTGGAGGATGAGATGAACAACGATGAAGTGAAGCATCCTCATTATTTGTTGTAGAAAATTTTACTTTAGAAACAACATTTTCACTTATGTTTGGAATAGAATGTGCTGGTAAAAATTTAAGACTTGATTCAGAGTTCACATTTGAAATAGTAATTTCCTGTAAAGCCTGCAGTGCATTACGGACTTCTATACTCAATTGTGTCATATCTTGATGCAGGGAAGTAACCTGTGAATCAAGCCGTTCTAGTGAGTGTCTTTTAAGGGGTTTTCTGTCGTCAGTGTCTAAAACATCGCTATTAATGTCATCATCTAATGATGTGGTATCTAAACTGGATGTTACATTTATAGATCGTTGTCGTTCAACACGTTCACGAAGGGTCATAAGGGAACGTCCTCTTGAATGTATTTTTTTCATACGGGGACTATTTAATCCCAAAAGCGGAGATCGTCCATGTAAAGGTGAAGGTGTCACGATATTGTGGTGTGGTGAAACTGTTGTAACAGTTGCTGTTTCATTTTCCATATCTTCGTTACTTTCAGTTTCATTTTGATTTTCATCGTCCTCACTTATGCTCGGTAGGGGAAATGATGGACCGATATCAGAGTCCTGACATTCATAGCCTTCACGTAAGTTGAATGTTAAGTCATGCTGAATATCGTTAGCGAATTGTTGTTGATATTCTGGATACAAGCGGAGAACATCTACAAGACCGCCCATATGCACACACTTTAAGTCACAATAAGTAAGAGCCTACAAATAGAAAAAAATAAAATTAATGAAATAGTGAAACAAATAAAATACTTTTTGGTGAAAAATAAATAATTTATACATATGACAATTTTATTGAATTTAACAAAATATTATTTATCTACCCTACGAAACTTTATATTCAATTATACATCGATTAGTATTATTAAACATTTCTAATGTTTCATTATATAGTTTTCTCTCATTTTCTGACATCTATGTTTATCATTACAAATTCTACTTCTGTACAGATATTTCTCTTTTGTTAATTTTGTGATGTACCACAAAATAGTTTTAAGTATTTTTGATATTTTCATTATCAGAAAAAGGAAATCCTTTCCTAAGAATCGTCTTAAAATGTTGATGTTACTTAAGTGTATATTTATTGCATTTGTTCATAGTTTAAAGACAAAATCTTTACATTATTATTTTTCGAGTAAATTTTAATAATATTTTGTAATGTCTGCAAATAATTTTAAATAAATTTCTTAAGAAAGACGCTAACTCGACAATAATAATTTTTCTAAGTTAGAAATTGTTGCTTTAAAATGTTTGGATTTAAATGAAACGTCTTTATTATTGTGATAAATAAGAGGTAATAAATGTCATAAGTGGACTTATTTTTGAAGCCATGTGGAAACAGCTTTTTTGTAACTTTTTTTCGGTATTTATAGAAAAATTGACCTCTTTTGTCGCAACTGCATATTACTTGCCATACCAAGAACCTTTTGCGAGCACCAGCAACATACAACTTTTGGACCAGATTGTATTTTGTTGAAAATATTTTTCTAGTCACTCATTTTAAACAGATTACCAAATTATTCATTTGTTTGATATTAAAAAAAACGTGTGTTAAACATTTTTCGATCTCAGTCCTTATATAATTTAAACTAAATCTAAAGTTAAAAATCTTAAATCACAAATTAACTTAAATTATAAGTAATAATTAATACGTTTTCTAAAATGTATAAATTTTATGAATTTGTCAAAAAATTCAGCTTTAAAATGTTTGAAATATAGAGTTTTGTTTTTTTCGGTTTAAGGTCTGTGTTACCGCCCCCACTATATTATTTAATTTTAAGTTATTTACATTTTTTATTTATTTTATTTCTCCTTATTTTAAATATGTATAAATAATATAAATTAGTGAATATATACCTAAATATGATTGTTTATTATTTCTTGTTGTTCAATTGTAACATGTTAAAGTTTATTGAGTTTGTAAAAATAAGTTGAAAACAAATTGTTTTAAAGCGGCGTCACAGTTATTAATTATTAAATAAAATAAAGTTTTGATCGCTCTTAACCCTTCCGGTTTTTCTATGTCTATATCATAGAAATTTTAATTGGTTTTGATAACACAGATCTGATTTTGGCGATGAGGAAAAGGAAGAAAATAGTGTTTTGTGGTCACTATTGGAAACTTTTAATGAAAACAATAACAATCCCTTTTTAACCGAGGATGGAAATCCGGATAAGAATACCGATCGATTTAAGAAAAAGTTAGATGCAGGAGATGATTTGGTAGATTTGGATGATGCTTCAGATCGACCATTTCAAAAAATTCTTACATATCGATGACGAAGGGGAGAATGGAATACTCAAACTCCAGATTTTTTTTATGATTTTATTGACACAATTGTTCAAGCATAAAATCAAGACTCACTTATAAATAGTGGAACTACTGTTAATATAGCAAAGCTAGATATTTTGGCATTAATGGGATTAGAAATTATTATTGAAATTATCGGATATCCTCGATTAACAATGTAATGGATTGGTGCCACTGAAATAAAATAGCTTTTTGAAAACACACAACAAAAATAGGTTTCAGTGCGTATTAGCACTTGACTAAAATTTAGTTTAAAATTTAATTTTTAGAACTCAACTGCCAACATTTTTAAAGTTCGCCCCCTTATAAATATATTATTGAAAAGAACTTATGATAATCCAAAAGATGAAAACTGCTGCTGAGATGAAATTATGATTCCATGTAAATGAAGCAGCATATGCCTAAAAAGCCTATTAAATGGGGACTAATAGTATTTTGCCTATGTTTGTATATTTTTTTTGTTCGGATATTGTCAATAATCTATGTAAAACTATTCCGAAAAATAAAAACCACAAGTTATTTTTTGATAACTATTTTACCACTATAAATTTATATACATATTTGCGAAAAAAGGGAATATTAGCAACACGCACCATGCGAGGAAACAGAACTGGAAAAGCTCTTAAAACAAAAAAGGATTAAAAACAGTTAGGAAGAGGTAGTTATGACTATTGCATTGAAAGGAACATTATCCTTTTGAAATGGCAACAAGGGAGCTGTGTTCAACTAGCTTCGCCATTTATATATATATATATATATATATATATATATATATATATATATATATATATATATATATATATATATATATATTTATTTATTTATATATATTTATTTATTTATATATATATATATATATATATATATATATATATATATTTATATATATATATATATATATATATATATATATATATATATATATATATATATATATATATATATATATATATATATATATATATATATATATATATATATATATATATATATATATATATATATATATATATATATATATAGTTTTATATTATTTCTTGTTTATTTTTCAGGGCAAATACAGATTCAGACCTACATTAGTGGCAATGAACTCATTTTTTTCTTGTTTTAATATTTGTTTATGTTTCAAATACAAATAATATTAAACCTTAAAAAATTTCTCGATATAAAAAAATAATAATACATTTGACAACAAATTTTAAAATTGATTATAAATTTATATATTTTAGTTTTGTTTATTTTTTCCTTTAAATATAATCTATACTATATGACATGATGCTCGAAAACCTTTTTTGCAAAAAAAAATGTTAAAAATTACATTTGGTTATTAATAATGTGGGCACAAGCATATGTATAATTAAAAAACTATATTTTTTAAATCAAAAATGAAAATAAAGTATCGAAAGGGTTAAAAGTTGTTTGCGTTTTATTCAAACTGTAAGTAACAATCTGTTTTAAATAATTAGAAAAACTATTTCTGTTTTTGTTTTTAATTACATTGACATTGAAAATATAAACAAAACAGCTTGAATAGTGACAATATATTGACGGTACAAAATATCATTGAAGATGAGTATCGAAATTGGTCACAATATTGCATCATTTTAAATAAAACGAATAATTAAAACATGTTAGAATGCTATGATGGGTATTGAAGCCGAATGTTAAATGCCTGAGAAGTAAATACGTTATGTTTCACACATACACACTACCATATGCATTAGTAGACGTATACAATATATAAAAGTTTTTCTTGAATATAATAAGGAACACATAATATGTTATATTAACATTGTCATTCCGTGTGTAACGCTAAAAATCAACATATAAATAGAATTAAAAACAAGTAAGAATGCTATATTCGGCCATGCCGAATCTTCAATACCCTCCACCACAAATTCGCGTGAAGTTAATACGTTAGATATACATACACTCACAAATATAGTATATAACATAGAAACACTTAATAATCATAAAATTAGTTATAATTTTGGCTATAACTTTTTTTCTACTGAACTGCCTTTTTTCTACTAGGCCAGATTTCATTGAGCTATGTAAATTTTTGTGTGAGCAGACAGAGAGATTGACGAAAATCGACTGAGATTTTGATTTGATGCAAGAATATATACATTATGTGATCTAAGATAATTCATTCCTAACGTTACACACAGAATGAAAAATTAATATTCTCTCTCTAACACTTGTATTGTGGAGCGTATTAAAACAAAAAATATGCTTGCTATAAGCTCTAAACTGTTTTCCGGGAAGGGATCTTATGTGGGAGCTACAGCAATATTTGGACCAAGATTGTTCATATCTATAAAATACTTAAATCATATTTAGAAAAATCATTGTGCTAAATTTTAATGGAATTGATTTTTATTTAAATGTTTTATAAACTCAAACCCGATTTCCGGGAAATCCCGTTATAAGGGAGCTATAGGAAAATTTGGACCGAAATAGGGCTAATTAATGTAATATCTTTGGAACAGTTAGCAAATTAATTGTGTGGAATTTCAATAGAATTGGTCTTTATTTACTCGTTTTATAAGCTGAATACTGTGAGGGGCCTGATATGGGAGCCACATCAAAATAGGGACCGAGATTGTTCAAAAGATATACATCAAACATAGTTAAAAAATGCATTGTAATGGAATTAGTCTTTATTTAATTGTTTTATAAGTTCAAACCGGTTTTCCGGGAAGGGGCGTTACATCGGAGCTATATCAAAATATGGACCCATGTAAGTACAATTTATAACATATATTTAGAATAGCTGGAAAATTAATTGTGCCACATTTCAAAAGAATTATATGGGAGCTATATCTAAATATAGACCAATGTTAATAAAATTTATAACATATATTTAAAATGGCTAGAAAATGAATTGTGTCAAATTTCAATAGAATTGGTGCAAATTTAAAAGTTTTATAAGCTGTAAATCATATTCCGGGAAGTGTCCTTATATGGAAGCTGGGTCAATTAATGAGAACAATATGACTTCTTTGGATTAATTATTGTATCAAAATAAATATATGTGACAAATTTCATTAAATTTTCTTAAAAATTGCGGCCCATATGACACAAAGAGTTTGGGGTGTATCAAAATTTTGCATATTATAGCCTATAACTTTTTTCTTTTTAATCAGATTTTGAAAATTTTTTGCATAGTTATGAAGCATGTGCAACTGTATGCTAAAATTAATTTTTTGTTGTCTTATTACATTTTTAGAAGAAATTATAAGAGTTCATTTTCGAAATTTAGAGGTTGTTTCAGATATCGGTCTATAACTTCCTTGTTTATTAACCGATATAGCAAACTGCTTAGGACAATAATAAACAATGTGGCCAAGTTTCATTAGATTCGGACAATTATTCTTGGCGTGAGAATGTTTCCAAAAGACAGACAGACGGACATAGCTAAATCGACTAAGTTTTTGATTTGATGCAATAATATATATACATTGTTGGGTCTGAGATGATTCCTTCTTGACGTTACACGCGGAATGACAAACTTAATATACCCTCACCACTTGTGGTGGTGGAGGATATAATAAAAATTTAAAATAAATATTAGGCTATGTGTACTGCATTATCATTCCAAAGATTTTCAAAATCGGTTTAGTAGAAAAATTGTTATAGCCAAAGATAGAACAAATTTTATTGCTCATTAAGTGTTCCGAGTTACATTTTTTTCTACTGAACTGATTTTGATAAGTCTATACGAACGAAAGATTCGTAGATAGAGAAACCCATTTTACACGAATTTGAGTGACGGGATTTTGTCAAATCACAGTTTTCATCAACTTTTTAATTCTTAGTTTTATTTAATTTATTTATTTATTTATTTTCTTAGCCTAATTTAACATCCGTAACCATGACTTTTTAAAAGATACAAAAATTTATGTTAAATTATCTTTAGATAAAAATGCAGCGAAGATCTTCGTATTAATTTTTCTTAACTATTTCCGATAATACATATAGTGATATAAAACTAGAAAATTTTCTCTGAATATATACTAGTTTTACTAATTTTATCAATCTCGTCTCATATTATTGTTTTAAGCTTAGAAAACTCTTTAAGATATTCAATCATTTTACTAAAGCAAATTCGCTTTTTTCATAGAAAAATTTTTAATTTATTGCAAGTAGTATTTTATTTTCAAAAAATTTTTATTAATGATTTTGTATTATAATATTGTAAAATCATATGAATTATAAAATCTCTTTGTATTTAAATATCAATGCGTGGATAGTCTGAAGTCTAGGATATTGTCTTATGTCTAGAGAACTATTGCCACATTTCTATGAAATGGCTTTTTGGCAAAATTTAGAATGGTCAGGTCACGAAGATGTATCGCAAACAACTTATAATAATTAGTACATAAGCAAATAGTTAATTTAATAGCAACACCAAAAACTAAAAACATTCACTCTGTAATACCGGTAGGAATAGGAAAGGTAAAACTGAATACTTTTCCCCTCTAATGAAATAATGAAATATTTTTATAATACTTATATATTTTACTTATAAATATTCCTTTATTAACTTTACAATTTATATTACAATCGATAAAAGAAAAAGAAATAGTAAATTTTGAAAATACATGACTACTAAGTATAAATTTGAAATTCTTTATTGAAAATAGATATTTTGCTTTAGTAGAGGATTTTATTTTTCGAAATCCCCTCATGGTCCCACTCAACAATGTGCCCAAATTGATTTTTGTAAATAATTGTGTAACTTTGAACCGTAAGAGATATCTTAATGAAATTTCACACAGACAAGACAAAGGTATTTCTCAGTCTTACATGGTCAGAGGCGTACCAAATGAATCTCCAAAGTTGTCCGCTTCGGGTATGTTCATTTCCAAAAGATTCGCGCAAAATCCATTTATGAATTGAGACAAAAGAAATTTTGAATAGATAGAGATATTCAAATCGAAGTTTATGTTTAACCCATTTATAGACCTGTTTTTTTTAGTTTTTTACCTACAATAGATCCAATTTTTTTAATGCGCCGGTTTCCTTAATTTATACCTTGACCATATTGGGACTTGTATCCCTCTCGATCAACATGGAAATACTTCAGATCTGACTACGTAAAATTTCATTTCTTTTAAAAAGTCATGGTTACGGATGTTAAATTAGGCTAAGAAAATAAATAAATAAATAAAATAAAACTAAGAATTAAAAAGTTGATGAAAACTGTGATTTGACAAAATCCCGTCACTCAAATTCGTGTAAAATGGGTTTCTCTATCTACGAATTTTTCGTTTGCATAGACTTACGGTATTTGTTAAGTTTTTAGAAATGTGAGAATACAAAATTTTTAAATTTTCAAATTTTTATGATTTTCTATGAAATGTAGTAAAAATACTATTGTATGTTGGAACAAAAATACAACAAAGTTGAAAAAAAATTTTGGTCTAAACATTTTATTTTAAGAAATTGTTTTTTTTTTATAACAGAGAATTTTTAAGGGTATTATAAGATGAACTTGAAAATATAGTATGTATTTTTATAGTTTTTCATTAAAAAAAATTAGTAAAGCGAAATCTAAGTAGCAAGTAATGTAGCCCATAGACAGATACTGCTTATGCTTATGCCGATGAACCCCCTCTCATACGTGTGTGCATGACGTTTCCACTACACAATGATCAGGCAAATAACAAAAACAATTTAATATTTTGTTAATAAATTAATATTAATTAATATTTTCAATTTTTTTCTTTCAATTGAAAAAGACAATTACTTTGATTACCTGTGTAACACATGCATTCTTAATCTCTGTCAAATTTTCTAACACATGTATGAGCAATTTGTGCCTATGGAGATACAGAAACTCAATTTTGTAAAGAAATTATCAAGTTTTATGACATTATATACATAACTTCAGACGTAAACAATTGGCATCAAACAAGAGAATATCTTCCTATGAAAAGCCTATATATGATTCATTGGAAATGATCCAAATTCGCACCACTTCCGGATTTTGTTGACTTTCTTTGGATGTTCCTTTTTCGCTGGACTTTTAATAAGAAAATAATAAGAAAAAAGAATTGAATAGCATGGTGTAGTGGTACCCCATAAGATACGAAATTTTTTATATCCCTGAGACCTTGACTAGGAAATGTAAAGAAATTTGGAGCATAAATGGAGCAATTATAGCAATTAAAGGAAGTGGTATTCCCTTACAAACGGAATATTTGATATGTTTCTACAATTATTTTAAAATTAATCATGGTGGAGGGTATAAAAGATAGCATAGCCGAATATTGCATTATATATGCTTTTCCAAGTTTCAAAATCAGATTAATATAACTTTTTAAGGGATTCTTATATGGTTGCAGCAATATTTTTTTAATTATTTGGGTTATCTGGCACATATTTTAAAAATATTTTTGGACCTGTGTTAAGGCCTCTAACTTAAAAATCCCAACAGAAGTAACGGGTCAAAAGTTACAGAATTATTTGAGCAGGTCATTACAATGCTATAGATTACTTCAGCAGGTGCCCAAAGGCGCATACAATATCTCGTCAGGAAATGAGCAGTTATTGACTTTATTAAAAATAATTGGATTGTACTTTGAACAGAGATGTAATTTTGAATCTGACATATTGAAAGAAATGCGCAACTTGTGAGGAATAAATAATAGGATAACTGCACTACCTACCAAATGATGTTATGATCGAATTATTCAATCGCACTTTGAACTAATACTTGAGAAAGGTTGCTACTGCACGACAGAATGACTGTCATGCCGGAATTTCACTGGCGTACATATACGCTATTTATGACTCTAACTCTTGAACAGAACACAATGTAACATAAGTTTCAAAAATATCACATGGTAATTTAAGATTTATTTTTCATATAAATGACCTCGACCAGTGTGTTAAAATGTCATATAGTCACATAGTTGAACTTTAAAGGGATCTATGCTACTAGTGTAATAGTGTTTTAATAAAAAGCTGATTGAATAGTCTTGTAAAAATTTAAAAAAAGTGCGTTTTTTAAACGTAAAAATCTCCCAGCAATCACTTCATTAATCTCCCGGCTAGTCATTTTAACATGGCTTTCAACCTATTGTCAGTTCACTAAAAACACAAGGTCTTACATTAGGTGATTGTTTTGTAGTTAACATTTACACATTTATTTTCTTATATCTCAAATTAACTTGACAAACTAAAGTACTTAAAAAATTAATATAAAGACAAAAAAGGTGTTAATGGAGTTTAAACGTAGAGAAAATAGTATATGTTACCTTAATATCACTGCTGCATCTCACAACGACATCTTGTCCTACAATATTTGTTGTTGTCGCCATTTGGCCATTCGAAGTAGCTACCAAATGAACATTAATATCCGATCCAACTAAGTCTCCTTTTCCTGTATAAAAAATTGTTAATATGAAAAAACAAGTAAGAATTTATAGTCGGTCAATCCCAACTATCTAATATACTACAACTATCTAATATACTACATCGTCGGTTAAAAATGGAAATAACCCTCATATAATTTGACTTTCTGATTTATTATTAATTGTGCCGTATATTATTATGATACTAATATTTATGTTAAGTTTATGTGTTTCTGGGAGAGTTATATGGAAGCTACAAGAAATTATGAACCGAACCTCATAAAATTTTGAACATCGATTTTTGCTTATATTTATTTTAATTTGTACAATAATTATTGCAATATCAACGTATTTGTGACATTTTTGTCCTTTTCGCTTTATATTTAGGACTTTTATGACCTTAAAACCACATTCCGGGAAGAATATTTTTATGGGTGGTAGCCTAAATATTGCACTGAACATGGCCAATTTCAATAGGCTTCGTCCTTAGGCCAAAATTATTATGTGAGATTTAAGTCCTTAAAGGTGATATCTGGGATAGAGGTTTTAGGGGACCTATGAAAAATAATAGGCCGATCCCCTTGTAATTTGGCACATAGTTTTAGGATATTATAACACTAATTTTTGCCAAATTTAATTAATTTTCGCATTAAGATCTTTAAAACATAAAACTTAAAACTTGTGGTAGCACAATTTTTTCTACACGTTTCAATTTATGCTCAAACTCATAATATTCTTACCACCTATGGTGGTGTGGGGTACAATAAACAAATAAATAAAAATAATATGAATATATTCCGCTATACCGAATTTTTAATACCCTTCACAACATTCAATGCAATCCTAAAAAATTTTTAGTATTATATGAACAAACTAAAAATATAATTTTATTCTGGTAAATAAAAAAAAACGGAAAAAATATATTTTTAGTCGGTCATGGCTGACTTTATAATCGACATCACATTGTGGTTTTAAATAAAGGACAATATGTTAATACTAAAATTTTTGTCAGTTTTATGTAATATTAAGGAATTCATTAAAACGGAAATTAAAGAATGTTAGGAATATTACGGTTTAAATCTCATATCAATATGTCTGTTATCATAATCCTTATCATTTTAAGTTTTAAGTACGATGCGATGTGTAGTTTTTTTTTTTTTTTTTTTTTTTTTTTTTTGCAATTTGACAATTTTTTTATATTAATGTCTTTTAACTACGGTTTGGTATTGCTCTAAGGAAAATAATGTTAATATTTTTAATCATAATCAAAGAGCATGGTGTAAGCATAACTGTTATCAACTAACACAATATAGTTATTCCACAATAATATAAGGCTATGATACAACCATATTATTGCTGTCCCATAATCATCTTACGGTTGCATACCATAATATGGTTATGTTATGATTGGAGACGATAATACATTCATGATATAAGCCATACAACAAAAATATAGTGTTCCAAAGTTATATTATTTAAACGTGTAACTTTGTTTGAAACCTAAGCAAATTGTTCCCGGTAAATACAAATTGTGTTGTCTTAAAATTGATTTATGAAAAATATTACTTTAATTAATTATTTCATAACATGACATTAATTATTCCATAATTAATGTCATGCTATGCTTTTTTGTAAAATTGACAAAAATATTTTTTTTTTCATTTCTTTTGAATTATAATCTCTAATCTAAAGTCAAGCAACGTGTTACATTTCACATGTTATATCCTGATTATAACGAACTTTTTTGCTAGAATCAGATATTGGCATTGCTTCTCAAGCTGGTTTTAAGTTCTTTATGAGCTCAAGATTATTTTTGAAGCGGCGTATTTAAGCTCTCTCATTTAACATTTTTCTATTTACTTACAAAAAACAACAAAAATTATTTTAGTTGATTTTATGTACCAAATACTCAAACATTCAAAAGTCAGTTTAGTCGTATTTTTGATTCAGAAAAGCTTTTAAGCTGAAAATAACTGAACGATAGATCATGATTTTTTTACTAAATCATTAAAACATTGATTGTTACCGCCGCCACTGTTTTGTCTTATTTAATATTATTTAGTTATATCTATATTGTTTTTGATATACATACATTATGTATAGGTAATGTAAATATGGACAAGTAAGAATGCTTTATTCAGCTATGCAGGATCTTCAATACCCTCAACGTAAAATTCGTGTAAAGTAAATATGTAAGGTTTCGTAGGTTTTTGAATATTACACAGAAACACTTAATGAGTCATAAAATTACTTATAGTTTTGGGTATTTCAGTACAATATTGAACTGATTTTGCTGATTTTAAATAAGTAACTTATCAGGACTATATTGAATACTTAGGACAAATTTCATTGAGCTCTGCTACTTTTTTGGATGTGAGCATGCCAACAACAGATGGACAGATATAGCTAAATCGATCTTGGTTTGATGCAAGAATATATACATATATACATAATGATTCCTTTTTAGCGTTATACACGGAATGAAATAGTTATTTTACACTCTTCACCACTTGTGCTGGTGGAGAGTATAAAAATTAAAATTTCATTTATGAATTCCGACTAAAAATGCTTTAATACACCATTTTTTCTTTATACATTAAGGTATTAATTTTTTTAAAGACGGACACATTATAACAACATTTTAAGAAAAAATTACTTATTTTGAAAAGTGCAACAAAAACAAAAAAAATTTAGGGAGCAAATAAGAATGCAATATTCGGCTTGCCGAATCTTAAAAAGCATATATAAACAACATTATGAAAAAATTAGCATGATATTACACCAAAAACTTATTCCTTTATCAGCTTAAACGCCGATTACAAAAAAGGTCCCTATAAAACCATACTAAAAAATATGCCAACATATTCTTGAAATTACCTCTAAATATTAGTACCAATCTATAGATTTTAATGGTCCATTTATATGTATAGTGAGAATAATTATCTAGTTGTCTGAATTTGGATGGAACTGGTTCATATTGAAGCCAGCCTAAAATATTATTCCGGTATATACGGTTTTTATAGAGGATGGCTCTATAATTGTCAAACTTTTTTCCTATATTAGCGACAGTTAAAAAATGGATCTAATTTAGAACCATTTTCAGGGACAGGGCTTTATATGCAAAATGTACCAAAATATGGATACTGGTCAGATTTAATTATTTTCACATCATTTTTTTCTAGTTTTTAAGTTTTTAGCCCATAACTGTTTTTCAACAGGTAGTAATGGAGTAGATTACAAAGTCCGACCGGATACTTAATTCTGGCACCATGGGAATCAGGTGCCTCTGGAACTTCGGTTCCATCCTGTCTGTTGGTGTGATCCCACGGAGCGAATCGTGGTGCTGTAGTTTAATCCCAAAACGCGGGAAAGTCTTGATCTTTCTCTCGGTGTGGAATTGCGTATTTAACCGGGTGACGTGCCTCATAGATAGACCCAGTTCCTAACATAGTGGGAAGTCATGTCGAAATACATGGCTTCAAATTAGTACTCAGCTGAAGCAGTCTGCTGCATTTGGGGCGTTGGTATACGTATTGTATTCACCCAGTTCGAAGAGAACCTTGAAGCTAGGTCTACGAAGACAAGTAATCACGTTAGAAGCTTCATTGTTGAACTTAAAATTCCAAAATTTCTATATTTTCATATTTTTTGTAAACCATAGTATAACTTAAATAGTATGGAAACTGGTTCTCTTTTTTACAACTACAAAAAATCATTTATATACACATATAGGTGCTGTGTGAATTCAACATATTTTAAACACACCAAAATTGACATTTCCTATTAAAAACAAAAAATATTAGCACAAAATTGGTTACTCGTACTTTCAATGACATTTTTATAAAAAATTCTTGTTTTGCTGAATAGTGCATATCAAAATAAACATGTATTCTGTGCATAGTTTAATTACACTTCCAAATACCGGCGTATTATATTTATGCGCAACATACAAAAAATGGTATTATTAATAATTTTAGATATATTTTTAATCGGAATTACATATTGTTATTTAGAACCTATTGAAAATGTTCGGCCCAATATTTCAGGTAGCCCCTATAAAAATTTCCTTTATAAATGGGAGTTAATGCTCATAAAACACAAATATACAAACATATTTCGATTATCGTTTTTTATATTTTACACAAATAAATTCATATTGTGTTAGTACAAACACATTTTATACGGACACAGATTTTCAATTTTTCAATATTGAAACTGTATTTTTTTATCATCTAATTCCTAGTAAACTTCTTTAAGCAATTTTATTAATATTTTATATTCATTTTATTTTTGAATTTTTATTTGTTGACGTTAGAAAGGTAAATTCGTTTTCTGTGGTGTGTTTATATGCAGCAATAACATAGAGTTGTATTTCCGAAGTGTCAAAAATATTAGTTCCATTTCAATTCTTTATAAAATTATATATTTGCAGGAAAACATATATATTATGAAAAAATATAGGTGTAAACAAATTTGGAATATTTAAATTTCTTGAAGCTATTCTAATAAACAACAATGCGTACAAATTATATGCTAAAGAATTTTTTCTTTAGCAAAACAAATTCACAAAAATGTTGCAATATATTCTTAAAGTTAGTTACTGAGTATTGAATTAGTTTCTAAAGTATGCAAACAATGCTAATACATAAATACATGTACATACTTCCATACATACACTTACATACATATACTCACATACATATATATATATATATATATATATATATATATATATATATATATATATATATATATATATATATATATATATATATATATATATATATATATATATATATATATATATATTATCATTATCATCAACCGCTTATTCTGGTCTCATATGAAATAAGAATGGTGATATAAAAAGGGATTTGGTAGCAATTATTTTCGAAATTTTCTGTAAAACGTATACTTGATATAACAACTTAATATTGTTCATACATCTATATGCATTTTTATTTGAATGATATCATTGAGATTCAGTAGATATGACATGTTTATTTAAAATCTTTAATATTTTTTTTTCATTGTTTCGATTTTGAACATAGATTTACATTTCAAGTGCGATTTTAACTTATACTTATAAAAATAACATTTTCCTTAAATTCCTTAGAACAAGTAATTTTTCAGAAATTGAATAAGTTTTCTTCTTTAAGAGTATTTTTTTCGATTGTTTTTCTGTATTTTTGTTCACTGTTATTAAAAAGTCTAATCATCTGCTTTAAGAAACATTGATAAAGTAAAAAGTAATATCTTTTGTTACGTTTAAAGTATCTGTGCCTAACAAAATGCTTTGATTTATAACAAATTTTCACAATGAGAGAAAGGAAATATGTGCAGATGTGTTGGTGTGAGTGTATATATATATATATATATATATATATATATATATATATATATATATATATATATATATATATATATATATATATATATATATATATATATATATATATATATATATATATATATATATATATATATATATATATATATAGGTATGTATATATACGTATTTATGTATGCATGTGTGTATGTATGTATTTATTCATCCAACAGCATACATGTTACTTTTTTCCCCTTTTTGTTCAATTGCTTAACGGGTCCATAATAACCTCATCACATCAAATAAATTATTAAATAATCAAGTTATTTTCGCTCTTTCAAGTTATTTGTATTTTATTCAAACTCGAAGTAACATCGATAAATTAATGGATTCAACACATATTGAGAAATTAATCTATTGGAAAAATGAACGAGTACCACATAAGGAAAACTTATGAAGTATCACGCCATCTTAGAAACCTAAGCTTGAAAAGAAGCCTTTCAACAACTGAAACACATGTGCCTTAAGTTTTTCCGCGCACAGCTGCGGTAAAAATAATAGCATCACTCACATGTCACATCTTTGTTGCTAATTTGTGTTTTTGTCCATGAATATTTTTATCCACAATTTTGTAGTTCCATTATTCATGAATGAATTCATTTCTTTAAAATTAACGCGAATATTCCAATTAATTTGATTATAAACGCAATCCATTATTTAAATAATGTGTTGTTCTAAACACTGTACTTCAGAAAAGCGGAAACATATTAAAAAGCATGGTCTGATGTACAAGCTTATGGCGAAATAGGGAATATTATTGGATAATAAAATAAAATGATAAAAAATACCAAAACCTACAAATTAAAAGCAGGTAGTCGTGTAATGGTTCATAGCTTATTGCGTCTTATAAATACGTAATGAAACTGTATCAGAAAGTTAGGGAGTATTATATGAACCATGAAAAGTCTCCCATTAACTGCTCCGCATGTCTTAAATAGAGTTTACTTAAACTTTCTTGGTTTGGCATATTGAAAAATGGGATTAGTATTCTGTGGACCGATGAGTCTAAAATTTTTTTATTTGTAAGGAGGCCCCTTAGCAAGAAATATAAAAAATACAAAAAAAAAAACTTTCAAACACGACAGTTCTAGTATTATGGTATGCAGAAATTTTTCGTACTATGATGTTGGATCTATTTATCGTATTAAAACTATTATGAATGTGTCAAAATCTCAAGTAGGAAATACAAGTTTATAACCAGTAAAAGTATTTTTGCTTAAAAATGAGAAAAGTTCAATTCTGTGATAAATTAGTTACTATTAATTTAGATTTTAGAGGAGATTATGAATAGATTATGAAGTAAAATCGAGGTTGAATATAGTTGTTTTTATACAAGGTTATTTTTTTCATTCAGTTTATTTTATGTTGTTATTTATGTGAAGAAACAATATTGTTGTTGTATCCATTTTAAATTTTTGTAAAATTTTACAAAAATTTGAATTGGATACAACACTGTACATATTGTGACAGATATAAGAGTTTTCCGCAAAACAAAAGATAGTTAAAACAAAAAAAAAAAACATAGCGAAAAAACATTGTCTATACCAACATAGTTGCTATTAAATGTAACTTTTACTGTTACATGTATATTGTTGCATTTGCAACATTTAAATTCGGAATTTCTGGTACATTTAAAGCGTTTATTGCAGATCGAATTACGTTTAAATCATGTAAAGTGGAAATTTCGCTGTCCCAGCGTCAAATTTCTTGGACATAATTTAACTACGGGTGGCATAACTGTGGGCCCAGGTAAGTTTAAGGCGAATATTGGTGACAGGGCACCCAGGAATGACATGAAACTTATATCTTTTATACAAACGTGTTCCTAATATAAGCGAAATCGCAAGACCTTTGACAAACTTAACGAAAATGACTGCTGTGTGGAAGTGGCATGCATATGAAATAAGAATGTACTACTTTTTTAGTGATAGTGTTTTATATTTTTACACCAACGATGAGAGCTAGGACGCATAAGTGGTAATGTCTATTCATGAACGAATGGCCAGCCGATGGGCGGAGACATTTAAATTTGTAGAAGTAACTGCAGAAACATCTCATCGATGAAAATTTCCTACGCTATGATATACTCAGACGAATCAAATCAGATAATGGTGTACAATTTGTTTTAGCTATATTGCAGAAAGTCACACTTTAACTTGGAATACAACAATTTTCACCTGTTCATCATAAAGGGGTAAACCCAGTTGAACGAAAGAACAGAGATTTGACATTCGTTTCGTATTGAATACTGTCAAATGCCAGAGTATTATTTATTATTATTACGTCAAATTAATCTTTGAATCTGAGAATTCATTTCTGAAATATCATATCTACCGACCATTGCTAATGTACTTAATGAATTAATGATTTAAGTAGCGCATATAAAGTCACAACGTTTTAATTTGTGCCTAATCGTCATGGTCCCTAGACAACGGTCGCTAAGCAATCTGACCATTCCTCTTGGTACCTATCTTGTTCGTTATTGACATTGTATCGAGGTACAAACGCAGGAAGTGATACAGCTGCCGTTCATTCCATGAAGAGACGAAGGCGACCGAAAAAAAGTAGTAAATGAGGTGACCAAGAAACTAATAGATAGAGATATAGAAAAAGCCTTAAGAGGTGGTGTAGAAGAACACCTTTACTTATATTTTACTTATTTACTAATGAATACAACGTTATACAAAATTGTCCGTTAGGGAAATTTGAATTGGATACAACACTGTAAATATTGTGACAAGTAGTACTGTTAAATGGAACACTTACATGTTATATTGTTAGTTACATTTAAGGACAACTGTGTTGGAATAGAGAGAGCTTTTTAGTTAAGGTTTTTCTTGTTTTAACTGTCACAAATGAACTGCGTTTCAACGATGTTTTTTTCATGTTTTCACTATTTCAAATCAACTATATTTTCAACATTGATTTTGTTTAATTTTTTTGTGTGACACATTTAAAATATTATGTTGTAAAAATTAAAAAAAAAAAAAAAAAAAAACTGGTAAATACTCAAGCTTTATTCGGGTGTGCCAACTCCTATTGACTATTTATTCCACATTACGGGACTGGGTTCAAAAGATATGAAATACTTTAATATTAAATAATATTGTCAGCTATAAACTTCTTAAGAAAAATAGGGAATTTACAGTACTACAATCTAATGAGAAGCGATATTAATGAAATTATATTTAACAGGTTTATAAATTAAAAATCTTATTTCGGGAAGAGGACTTAATAATAAAATAATTTAAAAAATTACTTATAGTAAAAATTACCGAGAATAGCCACCACCATTTCATCCTTTATTACCTCCATAGAACCATTGCAAAGGTAGTATATGTAATTAAGTGCATCGCCTTTATGTATGAGGTATTCACCAGGTGCGCAAAAGTTTGTTTTGATGTGAAGGGAAAGCAATTTCAGACATCCCTTAAAAGTATAATAATACGTAACAATCCATTGTCATGTATTAAACTGAATACAATACCTGTGAAGCCCCTTCAAATATCGGAAGTTGGAGAATTTCTCTATGGAGGTGCATGGATACATCACCTCTCAGCTCTTCAGGGAACTCACGTAATGTCTTAAAACAAACATAAATATATATAAATATAAATATATATAAATATAAATATATAAATATAAATATGTATATATATATATATATATATATATATATATATATATATATATATATATATATATATATATATATATATATATATATATATATATATATATATATATATATATATATATATATATATATATAACTTACCTCATATATATCTATTCCATGATTAAGTGACCATGATGTTTGAAAATAATCTTCAATTCTCTGTTTTAACTCCTTGGGCATCTGCAAAAGAAATCGAATTTTTAAAAAATGCCCCAAAAAAGCTTTTACAGATAAATTGTCTTTTTGGATAAAATAAAGTAAAAGTAAACTGGAATGGCTCACAGCAATACATAGGCTATCATGGAGCTTTGGAATACCACAAATATACCTTTGTTACGAGAAACAATGCCTCTTAATCGGTTTAAAAATATCCTTTGACATATAAAATTTGATGACATCCGCACAAGGTCATTCCGATCTCATATTGACAAAGAAATTTGATAAAAATAAAAAATATTGCAATTGGTAAACAACTTTTTCCATTCAATGGGAGAACAAAGTTCACCCGATGTATTCCTACAAAACCTTTTAAAAACGGCATCAAACGATATGTTTTTTCTACTGAGTGTCTAGCAGGTCGAGAATAGAATCGTTTTTTATCCATACCATTCAGGCAATTCTGTATTTTAACGCTTCTAAATGTTCTTCCATCTATTTTGCAATTGGTTTTAAATTATTATTTTCCTCCATATTTTTCACGTCTTTTGTTGGTGGATCACACGAATTTAATTTGTTTTTGAACTTTTTAATTAAGGGTTGGCAAAGCGCAAAAAATAAATTAGCATGAAACTTTTGTTCTAAATGAAAAGTAGTTTTGCTAGAAAAAATTATATGGCAACATCTTTTAAAATTTTAATTTTTATCTCTTACATTCAAAAAGTGAATGTGAAGTTGATTAGAAAAACCATTAAAAATGATTCAAAAAAGTTAAACTAATAAGCTTTTTTATTTTTCCATAAATTATATTTTTCTATAATTTTATCTACATAAAACTCATAAAAATATCAATTCCACTTACGAAACTGAAAGTGGTTTAATTCCGACAAAAAATAATTCCACTTTCGATGGGATTGGAATTCTGTTGCAGGCCTGATAATACACAACAAGTAAAAACATTATAGTCAAGTTCGACTATCACATACCCAACATCTTATTGTTGCTTATTAAAAGTGCCTACGAAAAATTTTTAAACGATCCTCGTATAATTTGGCTTTTTTTAATAGTTATATCCGATACAAACTCTAGTATCATATATTTGTGCAAAATTTATGCTTTTTAAATTGTTTTCCGGGGTCTTAAATGGAAGTTATGAGTTGTTTGTTTATATTTATCTTATATCAACCAAAATGTGTCGTTTTTTCATTTTTGTGTACGTAAAAATGTTTTTTAATCGTCTCTCCATCTATCGTTTAAATAAACTTCAAAGGTTAAAAAAGTCAACTAACCTGTAACAATAAATTTAAAGTTCAATTACTTAAACATTACTTTCATTACTGTTTTCTGGTGCACCCACAATTTAAAAATCAGTGTTACAAATAGCTGAGATTTGTGTATCCGATTGAGTATATGTTGAAACTGTTTAAAATTTTGAAGTTGAAGCTCAGCTATTCTGAACACCGTCACAAAATTTAAACGTTGAATTCGTTGACGAAACTAATAACACTCTATTTAATCATATTATTAACGTATATATGCCTACTACAAATCAATCTATTGAAATATTCAAAAACGAACAATAACAATCCTCGTCCATTAAGAGCAATACTTCCAAAAAAATAAATTTTTATTTCTTATCTCGCCTTTGAGATAACAACTAATGATATTGATTACTCATTAAAAACATTTTAATTTTCACTGGCGATGTCATATCCATAAATTTCAATTTTCGTAGCCTAAATCGATAAAGTAATGTTTCATTTAATGTTTATTTAATCGTATCATTGCTCCTCGATTTTGGCAGAAAACACACGAATTTTTAAATATACATTTACTAAAAATCAACTTCAAACTAATGCTGTTCCATTACCACCATACTCATCAAATATCTAAAAAAACGAATTAACAACAATGACAATCAATTAAGTATCATATATTAAAATGTAAATGGAATTAAATATATATTGTCTAATCTTTATATCGAATTTTTGATCTAAATCATCATATTCTAGCTTTTCTGAATACAAATAACGAAATATGCAATGATTATCAAATCTATGGGAGAGATCGAAATACATCCACAACTGGAGGTGAAGTATTCATAGCAGTTTACAATAGTTAACCTTCATCAGAAATTGCTATTTCAACTTCGTTTAATATAGAATTCGTTGGTGTCAAAAAAACTTTTAACCATAGGCGAATCGTCGTAAATATTACTATTCTAAAAATTAGCAAAATCGGTTCAGTAGTAAAGTTGTGTAAAAAATAATAGAGCCATTTACTCTTCTAAAAATTTAATGTTTTTTAACCATGTACAAAATATTTTTAGGGATAAACAAATTTATGACTCTTGAATGGATATTTCAACAGGACAATTATCCTAAACATTCATCTAAGTTGGCAAAGGCATGCTTCAAGGATAAGCATGTAATTTGGAAAATTAAAAACAAAAAAATGAAATTTTATTTTATCTTTGTAGCATCAAAGTCAACATTTACAACTATTACTATTTAATTTGTAGGACGAATAACATTCCTGAATGTCTAATTCAATTACTATTTATTCTTTATTTCCTTTGTTAGTAATATTAGCAGAACATTGTTGTCCCATTGAATTAACTACATTCTGGCACCCTTCCAGGATAACAGAGTTCTATGCCTGATCTATGCTGGCCCAAAGATCGTTATTGTTGGTCGGTTTAATTACCAGCAACTTCTTTTATACGTGTGTACACGCGTTTTTATTTATATCCAGAGAAGGAATTATAATATTCAAAGTTTTAATATTATGAATAGGTCCAACACAACATAGTACGGAAAGAACTTACGTACCATCTATTTTATACATGCGGAGCACTTAAGAGAGACACTTTTCATGCTCTATGAACTTTCAAAATATACTTCTTTAGCTTTCTAAAACAGTTTTAGTACTTATTGACAGATTCTCGCAGCTGATAATAAATGTCGTCTTCTTTATTTGACGTGATAATTTCAGCATTTATTTTGTAGGTTATGATATTTCTAAAAATTTTATTTGATTATACAATAATCATATTTGGCATAAGTTGGTTCATTAGAACCGTGCTTTTTAATGAGTTCACGCTTTTCAGAAGCACAGTGTTTTGTCAACCCATTATTTAAATTCTAATAACACGCTTCTTAAAAACTGTTTTAGTTATAAATTACGGAAGCAACTATACACTCTTGTACACTAAATGTCATAAAAACTGTTTGGACTGTTTATGATTTTTTGAAGTATACAAGAAGTGGTGCTATTATTTTGAGAGATATTTTATCTTAATTATCAATTTTATTATAATATTCGTGTTAATGTATTAATTTTCCCAGAGAGTATACTTTGAATTAAGATGCCACCAAATTGTGGAGAAAAATATCAATGAACAAAAACACAAATTAGCAATGTTGATATGACATGTGATTGGTGCTATTATTTTGACAGCAGCTGTAATTTAATAGTCTTTGGTACCATATTTGTTAAATAACTTTTGTATGGTATTGTATGGTTATCCATATGAACAACTTACAAAATAAAAAACAAATAAGAATGCTACATTCGGCTATGCTGATTCTTCAATATCCTCCACCACAAATTCGTGTAAAGTAATAGTTATGTATCGTTTTATACACACTCACAAACGTAAACAATATATAAAAGTTTTTCTTCAATATGACACAAGAACAATTAATGAGTCATTAAATTAGTAATATTTTTGGTAAAAGTTTTTTCTACTGAACCGAATGAAGTGCATTCAACATAATATTATAACAAAATTTCATTATATTTTTTGGTTTATAATTGAGTTTAGAGGTTTCCTCCGATATCGGCCTATATCTTTTAATATATTGAACCGATTCTGCAGGTTTCAAATAGGAAACTTCTGAGGACTATAAAAATTACTCAGGCTAAATTTGATTGAGGATTGTTACATACGGAATGTTATATACCCTCTTCACCACTAGTGGTAAGAAATATATATAGAAACATCACAACAGTGCATCATATATATTTAATTCTACACTTTATAAGCCAAGTAGGAGTCTGTCGTAAAATTAAATTTATAGACTTTTTTGAAATACGATTTTGTTACCTAAAAAATAAAAAGTTTCCCAGAAATAGTAAAAATAACGCCAGTGTTTGAAAGTAAATTTTGAAAAAAATATTTTATTTTTTGTCATAACATTTAGAATCGTTATAATTGTTAATATTGAAAATAAATGATTTGATTTAATTTATTCTTAATGCTATTAGGTCGCAATGAGTATGAATATGTTTACGATGCAGTCCGATTAAATCTTTATAATATTATAACATAATGATATGTCAGAGAACGGAATTTTCCAATTTTTTTTCCAAAGGTTCTTTGCGTACGTGGATCTTCTTTATTTAAAATAAAATTATATTTTAAATATCAATGCTTTTATACATTTCAACTACGTAAACAAAATATCTTAAAGATAAAACGTGGATTATTGGGATAATAAATAATTATGTCAGTAAAAGCAATATTTTTGATTCGTATGGAATATGAACAATTTGCGGCAAATATGGAGCACCAAAATTCGATAACTCAGAAGCAACAATGGGTGTTGCGTTCTAATGATTTGTTGATGAGATTTTAACAAAATTTTCGACAAAAAAATTTTACTATCAAATTTCAAATAAAGACTGCATTTAAGGATTACAAAAATGTTCTGAAAATTCAGTACTTCCTATATCAAGGAAACATAACTCAAAACTTACTGTCTTAGATGGATTTAAGTCTATTAAAAAGGAATGTGCCGTTGCCAAATAAATATCACATTTTTGCAATTAAATTCTGTTAAAGTTGAAATAGTGAAAATTAATAAACTTTTGGGCAGCAATTTAATGTAGTTGTTAAAGAAATTATTTCATTGATTTTTATTTAATTTTTCTTTTTTAATAATGAAAATTAAGAATATGCTTAATGATTTCATAAACAAGTTAATTTTTTTAAGAAAAACTTCCTTCTTTACTTCCAAATTCAACCAAAGAAAAGTAAAAGCAAATTTTTTATGGCTGGTTCTAACATAAAAACGCGCATACATTTCATTCTCGCTCTCATTTTATACTGTCTCACAAAATTTGATTTATGGTCACATCAATTTTCGTGACACAAAAAAATTCTCGAAATATTTCCCTTTTTAACATATAGAATTTACTTTAAATTTAATCGGGATTCCGGGATTGTTTAAAAATATGTAACATTCTTGTAAATATATTGCTTTTATAACTCCTGAAATAAATAAATATATATATATATATATATATATATATATATATATATATATATATATATATATATATATATATGAAATCATTATATATATATATATATATATATATATATATATATATATATATATATATATATATATATATATATATATATATATATATATATATATATATATATATATATATATATATATATATATATATATATATATATTCCTCCGAAAGCTGCTCGTCAAAGTTTTTATAGTTCAATGAGCTTACTCAGATTAAATCATTTTATAATCCCTTTGTTGATCCACCATTACTTTTTAAAATTTTGCCGCAAATTACATTTGGCATGCGGTGTATCTTGCGAATCCACTAAAATATACACAGAGTTTTTCTATTTTTTTAAGCTCTACAAAATTAATTTTCAACATTTGTTTAACAAATTCTTAACCGGACGCATCAAAAATTTATTACAGGTGAAATTAAAAAAATAATTTATGAGAAAAAAGATTTAAAAAACGGGATTATTAAATCCCAAAAATCCCGGGATTTGAAATATTAAAATGCCGATTTTCAGCATTTGTTAATCCCAAAAATAATGGGATCCATATGAAGTATAGTTGAAAATTTTTCATTATTTCCAAAGATAAAAAATTATCTCTCGTATTGGGACCGCTGTGTAATGTGAAAAAATAAATTAGAAATTCTCAAAAATATATCGTTTATTAGATTCTTTAAAAACCAACATTTTGTCAAATATGTTTACTAAACTAAAAATATATTTTTTCATTAACAAACAAATAACAGAAAGGAACAAACCTTCATACAAACAATTTGACCTGAAGACAAATTGTTCGTGTGCACTGTTTCCAGATTATGAGAACATATGTGAAATTTTAATCATTTTAAACTTATGAATGCGTGATTGTACTACCACAAAGACAGATCTATGAAAGTTTGCATTAAGAAATTAGTTAAGAAAATGAGTGGGATATAAAAGTTTTTTGTTAGTGTTTTTCGGTATAGTATTTTAAATAATGTGGCGATCCATTATTTTTACTTTACAGAAACTTTTTCTTTAATTTCTGAATATGTCAAAATTATAGATCAATATCTCTTTACTTAAAAATGTATATTGACATTTCTGCATAGAACACTAAATGAAACATTTTATATGTATTACCTGTCATGGCGGAATATTGAAAAATGAAGCTGAATATAATAGTGAAAAGTTTAAAAGTGACTTCTATAAAAAACCGGATAAACGACTGAAAAAGTAGAACTTATTCGAAACCGTTCGAATAATTTCTGAAATGGAAAAAAACGAAAAAAAAATGAGGGTTTTATTTGTTTAACCTTCGTAAATGAAGTTTAAAATTTATGATCATTTGGAAATTAATTATATACGAAAATGCTAACAGTAGACGGATATTGATAAATTTATTCCGATTTTTAATTTTATTTCCTGCAAAATACGTCATAACTCAAAATTCGTAGTAAATAAGTTGTTTTATTAAATAAGAAATTTTTGAGAACATGATTTTGACCTAAAATATTATTGCTGAAAAAAAATTGCGCCTTGATTGTTGTAAAGTTTATATTACAAAGATTATGTAAGCCTATGAAATAAATAAATAAATAAATAAATAAATAAAAATTTTCATTCATGAATACAAAAAAGATTAGTACTGTAAAAGATTACATTAGAGCTGCGATTTTCATATCACACTTTGTTTTTATCGAACGATTAGTTTTTTTTATAAATTTAACTTTTGATTTAATGAATATTTTAGTTATTAAGAATTTTAAGGATAAAGTCGATTTATTAAAAAATCGCATCCAAAATTACAATATTAAAATACAAACTATTTTCAGTTTCATTCTGGAGTACCTCTCTTTTGTTATTACTATAAATTTCGAAGGTAAATTGAATCGAGTATTAATTTTTTTAAGTATTTGTTTTAAATGAAAATAAAATATTGTTAAAAATTAACGAACTAATAACCAACATATTTTTACGATAGAAATAGTACTTGAATAACGAGGTAATTTTTAGTTGTTTTATTTGTAATTATTTTTTTCGTAATTTAATTTTTTTAATGACATTAAATCTTTAACTTGAATGAAA